>VWPU01009678.1:0-18408 GCA_013398955.1 Callaeas wilsoni | reverse complement strand
CGGCAGGGACGGGCGCGGAGCGCCCTGTGTGGGCCAGGACGCGGTACAAGGTGCGGGTGCGGGCCCGGAGCAAGGTGCGGGGCAGGTGCCGGGTGCGGGTGCGGGCCCGGGGCAGGGTGCGGGGCATGGCTCGCAGCCGCTGGCGGCCCCGGGGCGGGAGCGCGGGTGGGCTGCGGGCCCTGGCGGGACGCGCTTTTCTGCCCCGCTCCATCCGGACCGGCCGAACTCCCACCGCCTGCGCCCTGATTGGCGGCCGCGCCCCTTGATTGACAGCCCGGGGCCCCGCCCCCGCTCCGGGACCCCTCCGCCCCCGCCGCTCCGGGCCCCCGCCCCGGCTCCGGGACGAGCGGACGGGCCCGTCGGGTCCCGAGTGCCCGCGCCCCGCACAGCCCCCGGACGCCCCCCGTGCACCGACGTCCTCCGTACCCATTCGCCCCGCTGGGGCGTCCGCCAGACCCCGCACACGGTCCACCGGAGCCGCTGCCGCATCGGGCAGCAGCGCGGCGCCTTTCCGCGTCCCCGCTCCGTCCGCAGCCCCTCGGCGCTTCCAGCCGCCCCTCCCGGGGTGCACGAAGCGGCCCCTGCCCCAGCGTCGTTATCGCGGGGCTCACGGACCGGCTCCCGGGGTGCGCAGGCTTCGCACCGAGCCCGGTTCCCGCCGAGCCCGCCCGTACGGGAACGAATGGATCTGGCGGCCCCGGAGCCGACGCGCCCCGTGCGGGGCCCAGGGGTTGTTCCGACCCGCCATTCCCAGAACACGGACCCATCCCGGGACATGGATCCCGATCTCCTCGAGCCGCCGTTGCCGGTAGCAGGGACCTCGGTTCCCAGGAAACCACCTTTCCCGGGGCACTGACCCCACGCCGGACTTTCAGTTCCCGGGCCATGAATCCCCGTTCCTCGGGACCTGCCGTTCCCGATAGCATGGATCCCATTTTCCACGGACCAGACTGTTCAGGGTGATGGAGTTCGACACCCTGGCCCCGCCATTCCCGGAGACAGACCCCGGTCCCCGACCCGCCGCTCCCTGGGATGGACCCCGATTCCCTGCCCCGCCTTTCCCGGTCCCAGAGCCCGGTCACAGAGCCCAGCCCGGCCCCGTCGGCGGGCGGTAAGGACAACGGAGAGCGGCACGGGCTGGGCCGGGTCTTCCGACGATTATCGCGACAGCGACGCGGCGGCCCCGCGGGTGGGTTCCCGGTGGCTCCTGGGCGGGTCACGGCCCCGGGACAGGGGCTGGCGGGGCGGAGGCAGCCTCCCGGGCACCCTGGCGCCACCGGTCTGGGGCAAATGATATTACCGGGGCCTGCGCCTGTAAATCACGGCGGCACCGGGGGCTGCAGCTGCCGCACCGGGAGCGCGGCACGCCCCGGGGCACCGGGGGCACAGCACACCCCGGGGCACCTCACTTCCCTAGGGCACCCCAGGCACCGGGGGGCACCGGGTGGTCCCAGGCTCGCCGCAGTGTGAGGTGCCCGTCCCTGCAGCTGCAGCTCTGCCGGGGTGTGGGGCCGCGGGCAGCGCGGCTGCACGGGCACACGCTTGTGCCACCCTCGACCATGTCCGCGTCCCACCACGCCACCGGGAACCGTCGAGCTGCCCCTCTCCACACCAGGGGCACCGACGGAGCCTCGTGTGCCCAGAAGGAAACGGGGACACAACACCGGGACCCTGCCCTCCAGGGCTTATGGCTTTTTGGCGTTTCCTGCTCGCAGCCCGGCAGGTGCCGGGACAAATTCCAGTGTTCCCAACTGTGGCTTTTCCACCTGGAAAGAGCCACTGGCTCCGGGCCTGCTGCGGCAAAGGGACCCACTGTGACCCCGTGGGGTGCAGCCATGATGGTGGCAGTGACAGCGGTGACAGTGGCGGCAGTGGCGGTGACAGTGGCAGTGGGAGGAAATGGCCGGTGCCGGAGGAGGAGGCGGCAGCAGGTTAATTGAACCCGGAGCAGCAGGCAGATGTTGCCGGGCCCAGGGGCTGGAATCTGCCGGGCCGGGAGATGGATTGGGAGGCTGTGACGGGGCCGGGGGCAATGCGGGCTCACCCGGCGCCAGCTTGCGCCAGGGCCCGCCCCATGCCCACGGGGGTCTGCAGGCGGCACCCCGGGCCGGAGCAGCCCCCCTCCCCGGTACCCTCCAGCACCACGGCCAGGGCTGCCCTGGGAGGGCGCAGGGAAGAACTGAGGGTGTTCAAAGAGTCATGAGCCCCTTCCAACTCTGGCTGTGGGTGCAGGGTGTCTCCCTCCCAGGGACCCCGCTGGCCAAGGGCCCCTGTGTTACCACCTTGTGCCGCTGGCTCTGTCTTCCCAGTGACCCTTGGGCCACCGGGAAGGAGGCCGTGTCCCTGTGCCTGCCCCAGGGTCCTCTGAGCCACCGTGGGGACCAGGCAGGGTCCCTGCACCCAGGACCCCCCCGTGTGCCAGTACAAACCCTTCCTCATTTCTCGGCCACAGCAGGGACCTCCGTGTCCTCGGTGTGTGCCCCCTCCCACCCCAAGGGGCTGGGCCTGGCGGTTCTCGTGGGTGGCAGTGACAGCTGGAGGGGATGCGGCAGAAAAAAAGGGCATTTTCCCAGTTCCAGGAGGGAATGAGCTTTCAGTCAGTGCAGCGCCAGGCCCTGCCACCGCCAGAGCTGTACCAGCATCTCCCCACCCCGCGCCCTCCGTGCCCATCTGCCCCTCAGCACAGCCGTGCTGGGAGCAGGGGATCACACATGGGGTCTGTGGGGTCTGGCCCCTGCCCGCCCCACCACGGGGAAGCTGCCCGAAGCTGCCGGGGCTCTTTGCCCCGTCCCCCACCGTGGCCCTGAGGCTGCCAGTGCAGTTGCGCGGCTTCATGGTGCCACGTCCCCGGCGCCAGCCGTGCCGGTGCCCCCGTTCCCTATGCGGACGCCGCGGGCTCCGGAGCTGCTGCCGGGGTGAGGGTCGCTGGGACGGGTCCCTGCCTGTCCCCGGTGCCGCCGGCGGCTGCTCCGGTGCCCCGACCATCACGGCGATGGCGCGGCGGGGACCTGGCAGGGCCCCACGTTCCCACCGGCCAGAGGCTGCCGCGCGCCCGCTCCCGCCCGCTCCCCCCCGTAATCTCATTACCGCTGGACGTCCCCTTCTTCCTCCCGCTTCCCCCCAAACCCGCTGGCAAACTGGAGGGACAGTCAGCTCCTCTCTGGCTGCTGGGTTAATTCTGGGCTAATTAGATGAACCAGCCCAGATTGGATTACTTTAGCCTGCATTTGGTCCTCCAGTCCTTGGCTTGCGGCTCCCGGGGGAGCTGCTGGCGCCTCCTGCCTCAATCAGACACTTCTTAACCGCATGAAACACTCCCGGTGCCCCCCGCCGCCCGCCCGCCGCGGGCGCCGGCACCCGGACGGGGTGCGCGGGGTGAGGCGGCAGCAGCCGGTGGGCGCGGTGCCCACCCCGACCCGGCTGACACGCCGGGAGGGCTGCGATGAGGATGGATGGGGCCGGGATGGGGATGGGATGGGAGGGAGTCGGGATGGAGCCAGGATGGGACCGGTATGGGGTTGGGATGGGGTCACTGTGGCCGCGGATGGCCTCCGCGGGCTCCCGAGGACCCGACAGCCGAGTCGCCCGCTCGGACGTCACGGTGGCCCTCGGCGTCTGCGCGGTGTCCTCGGGGAGGAGCCGGGTGCCACATGGGTGCGGGGGCGGCTGCACGGTGACGCCAACACCCGGCTGCTGGGGGGCTGCTCCCCGCGGGCACCCGCAGGCTGCAGCCCCTGGGGCGGGGGACAGTGCGTGCCGGGGTTCCGGATTGGGGGTGCAGCACGGGCCAGCCCCCTCAAAACCACTTACTGGCTCAGCTCCGTGGTCTGGAATCAGGGTCAGAGGGACTGGGGAGGGGGCACAGTCTGGGGTGGGGGGCTGCAGCGGTGATGTGGTTGCACTTCCCTGGCGAGGAAGGCGGGGTCTCGCGGAGCCCTGCGGGTGGGGGGCCCCCGCCATGGTGCCAGCGGGGCTGCAGCTGAGCCCCCAGGCTTTCGGTGGGGTGAGAGCAGTGGGGAGGGGGATGGAGCAGGAGGCAGGAGCGAGTGCTGTGGGCAGGGGTGCCACACACAGCCCCTACCCCTTGGGCTGCAGGACAGGCAGCTCCAGCCCCACTGGTCAGTGGGAGCAGTGCCCAGGAGCCACGGGACACATGGCTGGGCATACTGGTTCCCTCTCCCACGCTGGGTGCCCTCAGGGTCCCCATGTACCCCTATCCCCACCTCTCCAGGGTCCGACACCAGCCAGGGGCTGCTGGTGGGGCTTGCCCAGCCTGGGGGCTGCAGGTGCCAGTGCTGCCCATCCTGGAGGGTTGGTGCCCATCGGGGGACCACAGTGTGCCGGTGGCTGGTGGCCGCTGACAGCCACGTCGCTCAGGGCCTCGTTATCGAAGGTTAATTGGATTCTGCAGATGTACTCGGTGCATTAGGCAGGAGCTCAGTTCATGAGCGCCCAGCCCCCGCTGCCCTATAGGGACCCCTGCTCACCTCAGAGAGACTAATGGGGGACCCCTGCCCACTCTCTGGGGACCTGTATGGCCCCTGGGAGACCCCTGCCTGATCTGACAGGGCCCCCTGCCCACCCTGTCAGGGACCCCTGTCTGCTCTGGGGGTCCCCTGCCTTTTTTGGGTGATCCCTATTCACCTGACAGGGACCCCTGCCCACCTTGCCAGGGACGTCTGACCACCCTGGTGAACCAATGCCCACGACATTACAGCCCCTTGCCCACCTTGGCAACTGCCGGCAGATATCCCTTCCACAGTTACACCCAGAGTCCCCACGGGGCCATGAACCGGCATGTGGGGCCGGTGTGGGGCCAGGACAGCAGCTCTGGCTCCGGGGACGGGAGGAGAGGATGTCGGCTCCGGCCGTGGTGCAGTGCGACAGACCCGGGGGGGGCCCTAATGCTGCTGCCCTGAACCACTGCGGTCGTGAGCGTGTCCGGCCTCAGCCCCAGCCCCAGCCCCAGCCCTGCTCACTGCGGTCATGAGTGTGTCCAGCCTCAGCCCAGCCTCGCTCAGCCCCAACGAGGGGTCCGGCCGGGAAAGAGCCCGGCAGCACTTCCCAGAAGGAGCCGCCCCGGCCCTGCCGCGGAAATGGAGCTGAATATCTGAGCAGGGCGCAGCTAAAAGCCTCGGCCCCGCAGCCCCGCGCAGCCCCGGCGGCTGCCGCCATCAATTATTAACGGCGAGATGGATCCGCGGCCTCGCGCGTGCCCTGCTGGCGGGGGCGACTCCGGGAGTACCGGCTGCTGGGACCCCAGCCCCGGGACGGGTTCTCTGCCCTCGGTCCCCATGAGCCGGTGCCGGAGCCACCCACAGAGCCCACTCCTCCCCTGGCCGGGGCTCGCGGCGTCGGTGCCGTTGCCGGGTGCGGTGCCGGTGCCGATTCTCTTCACGGCGGCGGCAGAAAGCGATGCTGCCCCGCCGCGGGGCCGCGCTGGCCCCGCTGTGACCCCCGCAGGCCCCCGCCCCTCCCCGGATGGCTCCTGGCAGGTACAGATGGGACCGGACCCTCCCCAGCCGAGGGTCACCGGCCCCCGCCGCGCTCTCGCCTCCCCGGAGGCGCGGGCAGGGGGTGGGCGGGCGACGGGGCGGGGGTGGTTCAGAGCCTCTGCCCGCCGGCGCCCCGGCACCGGGAGGGGCTCGTGCTGCTCCCCGTAGGCTCCCGGTGGGGTCCCGGGGCCTGGCCACACACTGTGCGCGGCCCGGGAGGAGGGGCCGGCACCAGGGTCACTGGGTCTCGGCCGGCGCTACACGGGGCCAGGCTAAGACGCTCCGGTCGGGCGGGGGGGACATTGCGACTGGACTGGGAACACTGAGGGAGCTGAGGTGATGGGGTGGAATAGGTGCTCCGACCCGTATCCGGGACCGGGACCGGGACCTGGATCAAGACAGGGAGCGGGACCAGAACCCGGACCTGGATCAAGACAGGGACCGGGGCCAGGATCGTGACCAGGACCATGACCATGACCGAGATGCATTCAGGAGCCCCAAACCCGCACTGTCCCTGGCTGTGGCAGCCCGTGCACAAACCCGCACCGTCCCTGGCCGTGGCAGCCCGTGCGGAGCCGGTGCCGGAGCAGGGCTGGCACCGCGGCTGTGTGCCAGGAGCGTCATGCTGGGGTGGTGGGTGCCAGCTCCTGCTCGCGGGTCCCGCCGTGATCCGCTGCCCGCTCCCACTCCATGGCTCCCATACCAGCCTTCCCCGCCCTCCGGTCTGGGGTCCGTGAGGAGCCGTGGAGAGCTGTGAGGGGCCGTGGGGAACTCGGCTCGGCTCCGCATTAGCGCGGCCGCTGCTTCCTCTGAGCCAAACCTTCATTAGCGCGGCTCCGGCTGCGCCGGGTGGGGCCGTGGGCTGCTCCGCTGGCACCCGAAACTTCAGCACCTCGGCACCTCGACCTGCCAGCACCCCAGGACCCGACACCCCGACCCGCCAGCACTTCAACTCTGCCAGCACCCCAGCACCGGACACCCCAAATGTCAGCACCAACAGCACCCCGACACCCCAAAATGTCAGCACGCCGGTACCCCAGCAACACCCCAGCACCTCAACCCTGCCTGCACCTTGAACTGCGAGCACCCTGGCACCCCAAAGTGCCCCAGCACCCCGAACTGCCAGTGACATCCCCGACCCTGCCAGCATCCCAGCAGGGGAACATCCGGCACCCTGGTACTGCGGCTCCTCCTGCACCTCGGTACCCCAACTCTGCCAGTACCTCGGTACCCCGAACTGCCAGTGCCAACACCCCGACCCTGCCAGCACCCCGGTATCCCAACCCTGCCTGTGCCACTGCATCCCTCAGCCCAGCCCTGCTCTCGCCGCCGCAGTTCACCCTGTGCCCAGGTCGGGACACCCCCGTGTCCCCTTCCGAATCCTCTCAGACTCCCTGAGATCCCCCAAACTTCCCGCACCCCACAGCCTCCCTTAACCCACGATTACTCCCTGAGTCCCCGCACGGACCCCGCGCCCCACCCAGACTCTTCGTCCTCTTCATCCCCCTCGTGCCCCCTCGCATCCCCCAGACCCCCTCGTGCCCCCTCGGGGCACCCTGACACCTCCATTTCTCTGGTTCCCTGCCGTGCCCCTNCGCACTCCCCCCGAGCCCCCCCGCCCCTCCCGTTCCCCCGCGTTGCTCTGCTGCCCTCTGGCGGCCTTCCGCAGCACCACGCGCACATAGCGCCCTCTCTGATTGGTGGACGCAGCTGTCCGTCAAGACCACGCCCTCTCGCTATTGGCTAATGTCGGGAACACCCTCCACTAAACACGGCGAGTCCGTTGGCGGCGGCTCCCGGCGGGTACCCCGGTCACGGAAGAGGTCGCGGGGTCCCGAGATCCCGGGCCTCTCCCCGTGGGTCGTGGTGAACGGTCAGCACAGGGCCGAGCTTGCGCTGCCCGCCGCGACTCGCGACGCGCGGGGCACGCTAGGAGTTGTAGTCCCGCCGCTCGCCGCGGCCCCGCCCCGAACCCGGAAGTGCGCGAGGCCACAGGCGGAGGCGGCTCTAAGATGGCGTCGCCTCCTCAGGGGGGCCCGATGGCCATCGCCATGCGGCTGCGGAACCAGCTCCAGGCCGTCTACAAGATGGACCCGCTGCGGAACGAGGCGAGGGGCCGTACCGGGAGGGCGGGAGGCACCGGGAGGAGGCGGTGGCGACGACACCGGGGGCCAGCGCGGGCGGGGACGGGAGGTGCGGCGGTGGCGCCGCTGGGGGGCGCTGTGAGACCGAGGGGCGGTGCGGGAAGGCGGGGCCAGCGAAAGGGGGCGTGGCCAAGGATCGGGGCAGGCAGTGAGCTGGGGGTGTCCCCGGACTCCCAAAATCCCATTTTCTGACATAATAAGGCAAACCAGGGTATCCAGCCCCACCTCAAATCCCGCTTTCTGACGTAATAATGGAATACGCGGTGGTCAGTCCCACAACATCCTGTTTTCTGGCATGTTAAGGCAAGACGGGGGGGTGCAGCACCCCAAAATCCCGTGTTTTGCCATAATAATGGAAGACAGGAGGCATGGCTCCCCAAAGTCCCATTTTCTGGCATATTAAAGTAAGACAGTGAGGCCAGCCTCTCAAAATCCCATTTTCTGGTGTAATAACGGAAGACAGGGGACCATCCCTACAAAATCCCATTTTCTGGCATATTATGGCAAGACAGGGGGGCCAGCCTCTCAGAATCCTGTTTTCTGGCGTATTAAAGCAAAGCAAGAGGTCAAAACCCCATTTTCTGGCATATTAAAGGAATGGCAGGAGAAGCTCCTTGGGCTAAAGGGATTCCAGGTGAAAGATGAGAGGGGTCTTGGGGGTCTCCAGGTGAGGGTGGTCTTGGGATGCTCCAGGTGACAGTGAGGTGTCCCTGCAGGAGGAGGTGAAGGTGAAGATGAAGGAGCTGAACGAGCACATCGTGTGTTTCCTGTGCGCCGGGTACTTCATCGACGCCACCACCATCACCGAGTGCCTGCACACCTGTGAGTGTCCCCATCTGCGTGGGGGGCTTGGGGGACCGTGAGTCCCGTTGGGGTGCGGTCTCGGCCACCCCCCACACCTGTCCCTGTCCCCAGTCTGCAAGAGCTGCATCGTGAAGTACCTGCAGACCAGCAAGTACTGCCCCATGTGCAACACCAAGATCCACGAGACGCAGCCGCTGCTCAACCTCAAACTGGACCGGGTCATGCAGGACATCGTCTACAAGCTGGTGCCCGGCCTGCAGCACAGTACGGGGGACACGAGGGGCTCAAGGGCATGGGGACAGGGATGGGGAGCTAGATGGGGACAGGGACAGGAATGAGGATATGGCCAGGGAGAGAGAGAGAGGGATGGGGACAGGGACAGGGTCTGTGCTGGCGGTTTGGTGCAGTGAGAGCAGTGGGGGTGGGGGGCAAGGACAGCCAGGGACCGCCCTCAGGGGCAGATGGGCCCGGGTGTGTCCCTGAGCCACCTCTCCCTTGCAGGTGAGGAGAAGCGGATCCGGGAGTTCTACCAGTCCCGCGGCCTCGACCGGGTGACGCAGCCCAGCGGTGACGGTGGGATGGGGGGCACGGGGGGCAGCCAGCTGCGGTGCTGGGGGGTGCCGGGGGCACAGGAGGCTGACAATGCCACCTGTGTCCCCAGACACGGTGGGGGGTGACCCCATGGGGCTCCCCTACAGCACTTTTGACCACTCGCGCGCCCACTATTTCCGCTACGACGAGCACGTCTCGCTCTGCCTGGAGAAGCTGAGGTGAGTCGGGGGGGGCTGCAGCCCCTCAGTGGGGTGGGGAGGGGACACGGGGAACATTGGGCATGGTCCCCACCCCTGAGACTCTGGACACGTGTCCCTTTCTCTTCCCACCTCAGCTCCAGCAAGGACAAGAGCAAGGCTGTGCTGCAGGTGAGTGGGGGTCCCTGCAGCCGCCACCCCTGACCCTCAGCTCTCACCCTGGCCCTGGCAGGGGTGTGTGGGGTCCCGGGAGGGGATGCGGGGTCGCAGAGGCCCCCGCAGCCCCCAACCCGCTCTGCCCCTTGCAGCAGAAGTACGTGAGGTGCTCGGTGCGGGCGCAGATCCGACACCTGCGGAGAGTCCTGTGCCACCGGCTGGGGCTGCCCCTGCAGCACGTGAGTGGGGGTCCGGGGCGGGGGATCCCAGCCCCCAGGGGTGTCCTGGCCCCCCTGACACAGCCTCCCCATGCAGGTGCAGATCCTGTTTGACAACGAGCCCCTCCCCGACCACATGACAATGAAGCAGCTCTGGCTTTCACGCTGGTTTGGCAAGGTGGGTATCAGAGGGGATGGGAGCATCTGATTTTGGGGTTCACCCAGTCGAGGGGGTGGTGGGGTGACCCTCTGGGAGTAGTTTGGGGCTGTATGAGGTTGGGAGATTGAGGATCTTTAATGTCAGTGGCCGCAGAGGCGATCTGGGGAGATCCCCAGCCCCTGCATGGGTCAGGCAATGGGAGGTCCCCAGAGGGGTTGGCCAAGTTCAGGGTGCAGCCCCGGGGGAGACCCTGGGCTGGGATTGGGGGTGCCTGTCCCAGGGCACTTCTGGGCTGGGGTTCAAGGTCTCTGCCCCAAGGGGATCTTGGACTGGGGTCTGGGGTCATGGGCTGGGATGGGCTGGTCCCTGTCTGGGAGGGGAGTACCTGGACCTGGGTTTGGGGTCTCTGCCCCAGGGGTGGTCCCTGGGCTGGGATTTGGGGTCTCTGCCCTGAGGGGGGTCCTGGGCTGGAATCCCCCAGCCCTGACCACCCTTCACCCCACAGCCCGCACCCCTCCTGCTGCACTACAGCATCAAGGACAAGAGGAGGTAGGGGTAGGGGGTGGGCGCTGCCCCCCCAGTGCAGCCCTGCTCCCGCCCCCCAGCCCTCATAACTTATACCCCCCTTCGAGTTTATTTTTGGAATAAAATTGTGGAAAAGCCCCCTTGAGTCCCTGCTTTGTCTGGGGGGGCTGGGGACTGCTATGGGCATCTCAGGAGGGTCTCCTCTGCACCAGCAGCTCCAGGAGCTGGGGGGCTGCATGAGGGGAGTCAGTGACCCCTGGATGGGCTGCAGCCATGGGGGGCTGAGCCATGGGGAACCCGGGGGCGCTGGGGGTGCACTGTGGGCAGTGGGGCAATGCAGCCCCCTCCATTCCCATTCCCCCGCTGTTCCGGGAGGGTCTCGCAGCCCCTCATCCCCACGCAGCCGTGCGGGCTTTCCCCTGATCGATCCCGTCTCGATGCCGTCACGGCTGCCTGGCGCGTGTCCGGCCCCTCCGGGCCCCCCGCCCCACATAATGAGCCGTAATAAAGTCATCGCCCCTTTGATTGCCGGGGGAGGGGGGGAACCTCGCAGCCCCCCCCCGCCCCGCGCGGCCCTAATTAGCCTGGGACAATATTCCGCCATCTGGATCCCCGTGCGCGGCAGCCACGGGCACAGCTGCGGGGGTCCCGGGGGCAGGGGTGTCCCTGGGGTGGGGCTTGGACCCGCGGCTGCGGCCCCCGGTGCTGCGGGAGGAACAAGTGCCGGATCCCAGTGATCCCGGGAACGCGGCTCCGGAGGGGCCCTGGCTGCGGCACAGGGCTCAAAGCCCCCCGGTGCTGACCCCGCTCCGTACCGCCGGCACGGTGGTGCCAGTGCCGGGCTGTCCCGGGCGGCTGTCGGGGATCACTCCCCCATCCTCGCCCCCCGAACCGGCTGTCCCGTCCTGGGGTTGGCGTGGTCCAGCACCCACGGGCCTTGGGTGGATGTGGCATCGGGTGCCCGGTGCCCACGCCGGAGGGGGACGAGCCGTGGCCCATCCTTCACCGCCGCCCCCGCGCTGAGGTCTGCGCTTGGTCCCCCGCGCCGGAACCCCCGCGCCGCCGCCGCAGCCGAGGGATCCGGTTACGGCCCGGCCCGGCCCAGCTGTCGGCCATCGCTCACCGGGCGGGGCGCGGCCGGGCTCGCCTGCCCAAAGCCCCCAGAAGGACGAAGGGAAACGCACGGGCTGCAGGGCCATCCGGGCATGGGGATCCCAACTGGGGCTGGAGGGGTGGGAGTGCGGAATGGGGATTCCAAATGAGGCTGGAGGGGTGGGGTGCAGGATTAAGGTCCCAACTGGAGATGGAGGGGCGGGGGTGTGGAATGGGGGTCCCAAATGGGATTGGAGGGCTGGGGGAGCAGGATGGAGGTCTCAGTAGGTCTGGGAGGGCTAGGGGTGCGAGGTGGGAGTCCCGAGCAGTGACAGAAGGTTTGGGGTATGGGACGGGTGTCCCAAACAGGGCTGGAGGGGTGGGGGAGAAGGGTGGGTGTTATAAATGGGGCTACAGGGATTGGGGTGCAAGACTGGGGTCCCAGCCGAGGCTGGAAGGTTGGGGGTGTAGGATGGGGGTCCCAAATGGGATCAGAAGAATGGGTGGGGGATCCTAAATGAGGGTGCAGGGCTGGAGGTGTGGGACAGGGATCCCAACTGGCACCGGAGGGCTGGGGGTGCAGTATGGAGGTGCCAACCAGGGCTGGAGGAGTGGAGGTGCAGGATGGGGATCCCAAACAGGGCTGGAGGGCTGGGGGTGCAGGACGGGGGTCCAAACCAGGGCT
This sequence comes from Callaeas wilsoni, assembly GCA_013398955.1. Taxonomy (NCBI): domain Eukaryota; kingdom Metazoa; phylum Chordata; class Aves; order Passeriformes; family Callaeidae; genus Callaeas; species Callaeas wilsoni. Next base: position 6,380 of record VWPU01009678.1, on the reverse strand, counting down.
GCCTGTGGGGGAGTGGGTGGATAGATGGATGGATGGAGGGACAGATAGACGGATGGACGGACGGACGGACGGATGCCGGGGGTGGCGGGGCGGGGGCTGTCCCTGTGTCTGTCAGCAGCGGCTCTGGCGGCCAGTTACAGACGGCAGAGCAGGAAGCCTCCCAAAGCCCCCCACGCCCCCCAACCCTGCACCCCCTCCCTTATCAGCGCCGGCCCCGGAGGAGCCTAATTCAAACCAACTGCGGGGCTGACGTTGGTAAATGAGCCCCCCGCCCACGGCCTGGCCCCAGCGCCCACGGGGGCTGCCCCGGAGAGGGGGGGAGATGAGGGTTGGGGGATCCAGCGGGGCAGTGGCAGGTACTGGGGGGATGTTCCCGTACCCCCGAGGCGCAGCCAAGCTGAAGGCACTTTGATGTCCCCCCGCCTCGTCATGCTCCGAGGGGGCTAATGGCCCCCGGCTCCAGGCCAGCAGAGAAGGAAACCTGAGCCCCCCATCCCCCTGTCCTTAACCTAGGGGGCAGTCGGGGGTCCCCAGCTCTGCCCGAGAGGATCCGGGCATGACATGGACCCTCATGACCAGGGAGACGGGACCCCTAAGAGCTCCTTGGCTATGTGGGACCCCCAGGGCTCCCACTGGGAATGGTGGCACCCCCAGCCTGGAGGGTCCCAGGGCCCAGATGGGGAGTGAGAGGTGACATCGCACGGATGTGCCAGGGGGCTGCAGGTGCAGTACTGGGGCGGGGGGTCTGTGGGAGGGACCCCACAGATACCTCAAGCCCCCCCGCAACCCCCCGACAGCCCTTCAGCTCCTGTGCCAGCGTGGGGGGCAATGGGGGCACAGCACAGCCCGAGGGAAGGGCACAGCATCACCCCTCCCTCCTATGCCAGTGTCCCCAAACACTGCCCCCGGCACCTCCACACCCCATTGCCAGGTGAGGGGCCATGCCCGGCGTCGCGGCACGTGGTGGGCACCCGGATGGGCTGGGTGGGCACCGTGGGGACACGTGTGACACAGTATTGCCCCACATCCTGGTCTCCTACCCCAGGGCACCCGCTGGGTCCGTGGCAGCACATGGCCATCTATCCCTGCGGTGCCCATCCCATCCCACTCCACTCCATGCCCAGTGGCACGCGGCACGGGCACGCGGCTCTCACGACGGGAATGAGCTGTCACGATGGGAAGGAGCCGTCACGCCAGCGCGGGGACGTTCCCTGTAACGAAGAGCCGGGATGAGGCTGATGAGAAAATCCAAACGCAATTTAATTCCTGTCACCGCCTGAGCGGCTCTAAATGACGCCAGGGGGTTCTGACGGGCCCACGCTGAGCCCCCACCAACCCCCCCCACACTGTGCCCTCCTCACCTCCGCTGGCCCCCCCCGGCCCCGCGCTTCCTGCCCGCTTCCTGAGGATGTGGGCACCGGCGCTGGCACCGGGATGCCCGCCAGCGTGGGAAGAGGAGCGGGGGGGGGGCACCTTCCTGCGGACAGAGGGGTCATGGCAGGGCCTGGGAAAGTGCTGCCCCGGGACCCCAACACCCGCTGCAGCCACCTGGGAGACCCCCGGCATTGCTCGGAGCGGCTGGGCTGGTGATGAGAGCAGCAGTGGCACCAAGCCATGGCACCCAGCCCTGCCACCAGCATTCCCGGACTCCCTGGGTCCCTGGAAGCCCAGTCCCAGCTCCTGGGTGGTGACAGGGTGAATGTCCCCAGAGAAGGGGGCACCGAGCACCGCCAGCCCCTCTTGGCACGGGTGCGAGGGGTGGTGGGGCCGTGGGAGCAGGGCTAAGGCACCCCTTCACCTCTCCTGGTTTATTTTGGCCGCCGGAGTTTCCTCCAAGCCTTTGTCTGGTGGCTGCAGCCCCTCCACGCCCCCAGGCTTCCTGCGTGTCAGCATGGGCGGGGGGATGCGCCGCGGGACCACCGCCCCGGCACGCCCCGCCGGGATCAGCGGGAATGATCGGAGGAGGCTCCAGTGCCTGTGGTTCTGTGGACATGGGATGGGACATGGGTTGGGACGGGACATGGGATGGGATATGGGATGTGCCATGGAGTGCACAGGGGATGCACACATGGGGTACAGATGGGCACAGAGGGCAGGTGTGGGTACTCTTGGAGGGTGCCAGCCTGGTCCCCAGGGCCAGGCTGGTGCAGGTGCTGTGGTTTGTGTGCTGGTGCCCCGACGTGGCTGCTGGTGCCGTGGTGTGGCTGTCACGGCATGGGTGCCATGGTGCCAGTGCCATGGTGTGGCTCCCGGTGCTGTGGCATGGGTCCTGAAGCCACGACATGTGTCCCAATGCTATGTGAGTCCCAGTGCCGTGCCGTGGATCCACAGTTCCATAATGTGGGTCCTGGTGGCACAAAGTGGATGCCAGTGCCATGGTTCTGTGGCATGGGTCCTGAAGCCACGACATGTGTCCCAATGCCATGTGAGTCCCAGTGCCGTGCCGTGGATCCCAGTGCCACGATGTGGGTCCTAGTGGCACGAAGTGGGTGTCAGTGCCACGATGTGGGTGCCAGCGCCATGGTGTGAATGCCAGTGCAGCAGCGGGGGTCCCAGTGCCCTGCGTGTCCCAGCGCGGTGGCTCTCGCCATCCCACCATTGTTCCACCCTTTGAAGTCGGTGTTTCCTGGCGGGTTTGTCCCAGCCCGTCTGTGCCGGTGCTTCCCAGCCATAAATCACCCAGCACGGGGCTTCGACGTCCACGTGCTCGTGGCCACAGTCCTACAACGGGCTCCCGCTGAGCCCACCTTCACTCAGGACCTGCCAGGGTCCACCCAGGACTCACTGGAGCCCCGTGGTACCGTTAGGATGGACATCACAGTGGTCCCTTCCCCGGGAATCCCACCCGTCCCCCTGACTCTCAATGGTATAACGGGATGTGGATAACCCCGGGGTTAGGATTTGGGGCAAATCACAGCAAGACTGGAAGTGCCCACAACAGCCCAGCCGATGTGCCAGGGCTTAGGACGGTCCCTCCACTCCTGTCTGGCTGCCCCCAGCGCCCCGAGGCTTCCGTCCGGGCCCAGCGCTGACGGCACGGCCGTTGCCTCCGCTATTCCCAGCATTTCCTGGGGTTTATTGTCTTCCCCTCCCTGTCCCACCTTCCTCGCAGGAAACCCTTCGTCCCACGGGGCCAGCGGCTCCGTTACCAGCAGGACGGCGCTCCCGGCCCTTTCTCCATGGGCAGGGATACAGTCGGTGCCCCGGGAGCTCGTCAACCCCCCAAACCCTGCTCAGACCGCGGTACGGGGAGTCCCGGTTGGACCACGCAGGTCTGAGCCCCCTCCACGGCTCTGCCGGCGTCGATGCCAGGGTCCCACAGCAGAGCAGAGGCTAAGGACTGTCCCCAGAGCCCCGCTCCAGCCAGGGGGGTTTGTTCTGCCACGGCTGTCGCCCACCAATCCCTTGATCCCTAAATCAATTGGGTGGGTTATTGCAACGCCGCGTCTCCGTCTGCAGGATAATTGCATGTGATCCCGACAGGGAGGGGACGTGCCGCCATCATCCCGTGGCTCTGACAGCGGCACCGGGCTCCCGCCGTGGGACAGCGGCTGGGGAGAAGGGGGGGAGCCCTGCAGGACAAGGGGGTGCTCCTGGAGGGCTGAACTGGGGTCTGCTCCCTCCCCATCCCCATCTCATCCCATCTCCATCCCTGTGCCCATCCCAACCCCATGAGATCCGGATCCCCATTGGATCCCCATCTCCATCTCATCCCATCCTCATCCCCATCCATCCCCCCACTCTTCCTGCACCCCCCGGACCCCCACACCCCCCGGGGCCTCGGGCGGCAAATTCCAAAGGGCACCCGGGAAGATTAATGGCGGGGCCGGGGCCGGGGCCGGGCCGGCCGGTAACCGGATCGCCCCGCGGGAGCAGGAATGCGCCGCTGACCCCGCCGTGCCCGCCTCGCCGCGAGGGTCCCGCCACGCGGGGTCACCACGGGCTCAGTCACCACGGGCACCGCGCAGCCCCTGCCCCAGCCAGGGACATCCCTCAGTCCCCAAATTCATTGGGGCTCCGTCCTCGGATCCCCAAACCCAGAGACACGTCCCCGGGCCCCGGGAACAGGCAGTGGCCCCTCGGTCTCTGTGATGGAGGTGACACAGTCATCACGGTTCCCGTTCCGGGATGGGTGCCATGTGCCATCTCCCTCCCCACATCCAGAGGATGCCACGTGCCATCTCCTCTCCCCACAGCAAGACGGGCCCCAGGGGCTCCATCTCCCTCTTCTCGCCCCAGCCTCAGGGGAGCAGAGATTCCCCTCCCCTCCAGCCCCCAGGGAATGGGGACACCCAGTGTTGTCTTGCCGTGCCATGGGGGATGTGGCGTAGGGGCCGTGGGGACTGCGGGGGCCGTGGGGGCTGCAGGCGGCCGGCGCGGAGCAGCTGTCGGGTCTAAAGTTACGGTGGCGGCTGGGGGCGGGGAGCGAGGCCCGGAGAGGCACGGGGTCCCCGTGGTGATGTCCCGGCTTGGGGTCCTGCCGTTGTCCCACCCCGAAGGTCCCGCGGGGCGCGGGGCCGGACCCCGCCAGGCAGGGAGGATGCAGGACAGACCGGGGCTAAGAATAGCGCTGGGGTGGGAGGAGGAGGAAGGATGGGGCTTCCTCTGCGACGCCTCTTCTTCCTCCTACCCGGCTCTGCCAGGCAGCACGTGTGACACTGCGAGTGCCACCTGCCCCCCCGCTGTCCCGCACCCCCATTCCCGCACCCCCATTCCCAGGGTGACAGCCCGTGCTGCCGGCTGCACTCGACAGTGTCCCCTGGAGCACCCACCGTGCCCGCTGCCCGTACAAGTGCCACCCCCATCACTCCCTGCCGCTGTCACCCCCCGCTGCTGTCAGGCCCCATCACCACTGTCACCCCCCGCCCTTGTCACCCCCCGCCGCCACCGCGTTTCGTTGCACTTCACTTTTTAATTAACCTCGGGGCGCTGCCTCGCCGGGGTTAATGGCAGCGGTGACCCGCGCGGCCATCGATCCCCCGAGCCCTGTGCCGTGCTCGCAGCGACGGACGGGCCCTCTCGGGGTCCTGCGGGATGACAGGGGCGTGTGCCCCTCCGCGCCCCCCCATTTCCACGCATGGCAGAGTCCCGTAGGACCCCCGGGGTGCCCCTACTCTGATGCCACCACTGTGGCGGTGAGGGGCTGTGGGCACACATTGCTCGAGGTGTCCCCACCCAGGTTTAGGGGTGGTCCCATAGTGGCCCTAATGCCACGTCCACCCCCACTCCCTTTGGGGACCCCGTCCCGGCCATTCAGTGGCCCCGTGGCCGTGCCAAAGGCGGGGTCCCGCCCCCCTGCAGCCGCCCCAGCCCCCTCCTTGCTCAGGTGCCCCTGTCACCCCTCCGCGCTTTAATCCGGGGGTCGTTCATCTTGGGCGGGGGCCGGGCTGTCAACGCCCAGACGGGCCATTTCCGAGCCGAGTCCCCCGCGCTCAGCCCTAATTGAATCCTCATGGCCCCGCCGCCGCCTCGGCCCCGCCGCGGCACCCGCCATCGTCCCGCTGCCCACAGCAGGTCTCCCGGGGGTCCCGGTGCCATGGGGAGGCTGGGGGTGCCCCACGCCAGGCACCCGCCGGAGGCATTCGGAACCCCCCACCCTCTCCGGCCGCTCCATCCCGGCTGCTGCCCCCCTCCCCCGGCACAGAGACCCCCGCTCGGTGGGCAGCGGGCACGCGGCCCCACGCCACGGCTCTGCCCCACGGCGGGATGGGGATCCCACGCCCCAACACCCCAACCTGCTCCGGCCGCCCCACAGCCGCAGGTCAACTCTGGACGCACCCCGACCCCATGGGGGTCCCAGTGGGTCCCTCTGCAGGGGCAGGGGACGGGGAGTCCCCGCCGTCCCGGCCGTGCCGTGCGGGGGTCAGGGGGCGTGGGCGGCCGATAGCCCGGCGGGGAGGCAGCGGCGTTTGCTGCAGCCGGAGCCTTTGAAATGCAACCCCCGCCCACGGCCCATTTGGCTGGAGTTTGGCCCAGGCACAAATGGAGGCCCCGGAGCGAGGAGGGGATCCCAGGGGGGGTGCGGCAGCTGGGGCCGGGGCTGGCGGGACCCGCTGACCCCGTCCGGTCCCTGGCACCGGCGCACATGGTTCCACGCGTGTGTGTGTGCGCCTGCACACGCGTGTGGCGGCTCTGGATGTGAGCTGGTGTGTCCGTGAGCCCACCATGCACACCTGGACACAGCTGCGCACGGCTGCGCACACCTGCACATGCCTCTGCACACCTGCGCACAGCTGTGCCCGCACACGCGGCGGCGAGGAGTCTGCGGGGGTGGTTGTGCCCACACAGGCACACGGGTGTGGGAGCAGTCGAGGCATGTGCAGGGCCCCGTGTGTCCCCAGTCCTGCACTGTCCCCAGTCCATGTCCCCATCCCCAAGCC
>VWPU01009677.1:0-38559 GCA_013398955.1 Callaeas wilsoni | reverse complement strand
CCGGGCCGGGCCGGGCCGTGAGGCTCAGGGCGGTCGCCGAGCAGCTCCCGGCGCTCCGAGCCGGGGGCAGTCAGGCTGCAGGACTGGATCTGCTGGATCTCTGCGGGGGTTTATTTGTTGCACCACATCATGGTTTCGGTTATGTGTTCCAGTCCTGTCCTATCCTGCTGATTCTCCTTCTCCTTTTTTGTCCATCTTTGTACACTTTTTCCCAGTGAAATTGGGGTGATTTATTTTCTATACTGGATCCTTGTGCTTATTTTAAGCTTGTACCTCCTAAAGAAATACAAGTCAAGATCACAGGCTGTCATTAACTTTCTCCTAAGCCAAACCAAATAGTGTTTGTTACTGCCATTGATGCGGGACATGCACGTCTGGAGATGGGACTGAAATCACTCTCTGAGTAGCCAGTCTGGTGTCTGACAGCCACCATCTCCTTCATATTTGTAGCAGTTACTTGGAAAAAATTAAATCATAGCTTGCAAGCTGATTTGCACAGTAAAAAATTAAAAAGTAGCTTTGAAGGTAGTTAGCTACTACAGGATCGTTTTCGTTGTTCAGTAATTTATTTTAATTATAGAGTATGGACTTAGATGTGTTCAGGTGCAAAGGTGTCTAGGAACAGAGAATGCATGTATAAGTTGCACAGTGGAAAATCTCTGTCTAGTGGAAAGCTTTACCGTTGAGAAGGACTTTTTATGTAATAACTGACAAACGAAAAATGCCTGAAGCACCACTGCAGTTCGTAGCATAAGAACAGTTCAGCTTCTAGCTGGACAAACAGACAACGTGTAGTTATATTGTCAGTGTTTTTAAAAGAATGATTGTGGAGGGCAGCTAGAAGTAAGAAATAACTTTGTGGCTGAAAAAGCTATTTCACAATGGAAACAAACAATCTACTTAATTTGTCAAGGCGTAGAAGGTAATAATGTCTCTGAAGCATCCACAGAGAGTTAAGATAATGCTGAGGTCTAGCATTTGCTGTGTTAGTCATTCTGAAAGAATATGAATGTTTTCACATCATTTTGAGCTTCATGTCCTGCTGTTGTACTCTTGTTGTGTGCAATATAGGGTCACGTTTAGGATAACAAGCAAGAGAGATTTTATAACAATAAAAATTCACAGAGCAGACAGAGTAGGGGGATTGGAATGCCAATGCTGATGCAAAAGCAGTAGAATTTGAACAGGAACTCACAGGAAGAAATTAAAACCTCTGAGTGAGATTCAGAAACTTCTGTTGGTTACCTCTAGAATATTTTACAAAGGGGTGCTGCTGTCTCTCCTTAAGAGTAGCTCATCTTTAGATAAAAATGACAGCATTTTTACAAGAAACATTCAGGCCGATGAGATTAAACTGGGTCATAGTGTAGAATAACAGTTTATCTGTCAAGTGACTTCAAGTTGCAGGCAGAGCCAAAGTAATCAGTCTTCCAGGCAATACCTGAAAGTTAAAATTAATAAAAATGCAGAGATAAAATGATAAAATATTTTGAACTTTGTGGGTTTCCATATTACCATAGGCAATTCTGACCTCTCAAGGAGATTAGACAAGGTTCGTGAAGACAAGAGTAAAAATGTAATATCCCTGAAAGAAGAATTGCATAGGTGATAGACTAGCACCATTAAGTATCTTTCAAACAATAACAAATTAACAACTTGGGATGCACTGCAACTGCACATCATTTTGTGTTTCTGTATAAGTGAAGATGTGTTTCAGTGTAACATTTTAATCTGACCAGAAGGGTTGGACAGAATTCATTTTTATCAGAGTTGCAGATGACATCAAAATGGGGACAAGAGGGAGCAGTCAGCACACTGGAGGGTGGTAGGCTTTTTATCCAGAGCAACCATTCTTGTGAAAACCAGTGTTTTACCTGAAAATGAGCAGGCTTAGGTTTCTGAACTACTGATTAAGGGAATTTGTGGGATTTTTCCCAGATGACTGGAAATCTGTAACGATTCTGGCCAGGTCTCCAGAACTGTATTTGGTAAAAATCTTCTGGTTATGAATGCCCAATCTTAATTTTTCTGTCTGCTTTTGTATGTGAGTAACCCATGAAGCAGTTCTTTGTTCTTCATGTGCTAGAAATGCAGATGTGCTGTAAGGAGTATGGAGGGCATTCTCCCAAAATTAATGTTAAATTTGGTGACTATAAGGAAGGTGTTGGAAAGGAAACAATTTTGCATGGGCAGGACAGTGCAAATTAAAATGTGTTAATAGGCTGACATTTTTTGCCATTAAAAATTTGGTTTATTTGCTTAAAATTCCATATGCCAATAGTTTATAGCTTCATGTATTCTTAATTGCTGATGAATGGTTCTCCAAAACCTGTGTTTTGTGGCTGGTAAAATAATTCATCTCTGTTCAAAAGAAACACTTCTTACTAGTGCTACTCACAGGATGAGGAACTCTAAATCTTCCATATTGAGAATGGACAAGATTCTGTGGTTTTTTTTCAGGAACCAGATGAAGCTGATGTTAGCATCTCTCTGCTATTTGAAGGAGCTAGCATTTCAACATCGAACATGATGCAGCTGGAATGAAATGTTAAGGATGAGAGAGATCCAAGGACTGTTTGGAAAGGGAGAAACAAATGGCATGCAAATTCTCTCTTTTCCACCTCTAGCTGTGTAAGAAAATCATCTGTAAAATCTGCAAAAGTCATTCACTGGGAATGAGTTTGCCTCCAGGGAAGCCAGTCTGTTGGCAGATTCCTGTTGATCCTGAACACTGTCAGATATGCTGATCTTTATGATATTTCTTAAACCATATACTCACCCTGCTAAGCGTAGGAACTCACCGCTGAATTAACACTTTTTGGTTTGGCCTTGCTCTGTAGGATTTTTGTGTTGAAAGCAGAATTCTCCAGACACTGAAACCTCTCCCCTGGCACAGATGATGTCCTGCCAGATGGAAAATCTGTCAGCATTTGTTTGGGTAATGAAGTCTTACAAATATTTGGTTCATTGCCATAGTTGCTTGGCACAGACAGCCGAAAATGTAGAAGCTTCAGTCATGCATAAGTCTTCATCTGCTTACACTAGAATTAAAGGGGTGTGCAGTCATCGGGAAGAAAGGAATTCTCAAGATGTTCATGGCCTTGAATTGCATCAAAATTGTGAGTGAATGGGCTCAGAGATTCATATAGATGTAAACCAACTAATTTGGGTATTTATTTTAAGTTTTTGGATTACCTAGGTGTCCAGCCAAAAGCCGTGGATGCATGGCCATCTCACAGAAACATGTCCAAAATGGTACTGCACAAATGCTTTTCTGGAGTTCAGCTTAATATTAGGACTTCTTGTATTTGCAGTTTATGAGTTGAGCTGTAGAAAGTTTTTCAGAAATATTTCTGTTTCCATATCCAGTTAGACACACACTGAAAGCTGCTTTTAAAAACAATCTGTCTAGGCTACCTCTTTTCACAAAGTGTGCAGGAACTGAGTTATCCTTCAGCTAAAGCCTTCTGTCACATTCTGCTGGTGTTGACCAGTGGGGCTTAGATTTTACTAGGAGACCAGGTAGTGTGATAAAACATGGGAGTTCTTTTTTCTTCCCAGGAAAGTGAGGCAAATATTGCAACTGACATGGAAATAATCAGACTCAGAATAAAAACTAGTGGGTTTATGTTGAAAAGGAGTCAATGCTCTCCTCATATTACTTAATGGTTAGCTCCTGGTAGTGTGGATTGCATTCCAGGGCACAGGCAGGGGTTTGTGCATGATCTGTTGTGTTACTGAGCAATGGATTGTTTGCCATTGTACACCCTGGAGCTTGTATCAAAGCTTATGGCATTATTGCTGGATCTAATTAATTGTCATCATCAAGCCTGAAAGGGGTGATTATTGTGTAGCATCCAGCTCAGGTGTTCACTAATAGGGTAGGTTGCTCTTTTAGCCACCTGAGGATGGAAGCTGGTGGTTTTGCTGCAATTATTGGAAAAATCGAGGAGTTGGAAAGGACTTAGCTGATGTAAAAGTATTGAATGTTTTCTTAAGCATCTTAAGACATCACTCATCTGGATTCTTTTACATTCAGATATTGATTTCAGCTAAGGCACTGAAAATTGTAACACATGTGATGCAAACTCTGAGTCTCAAAGGCTGAATGATATCTCTGTGCTGCTGGCCTGGATAGCCTTGACAGATCCTTCCACAGCTTCAAAGGTGTTGAGTAGCACAGGGCATAGGACTGACTACACCTCGTAGTAGCCCTCAGATGAGTCTTTTGAAGATGCAGTAACATTTACTCACTTTCTTCCTGTGGCCTGATAAGGAGCCAGTGCTGTTTCACTGCTTAAAATTGCCCCCTACAATATCAGTTTGTCTGGACTGCTAAAGTAGCAAGTACTGCTTATCCAGTTCTGCAACACCGGTACCTGACAGTAGAGGCTTCTTGTAACTGGTTTTTAAATTATTTTATGTGGATAACGGTTAATCTCAGAAGTTAATGTGTTATCTTCTCCAGTGTTTTTCTACTTTGGTCAGAATTTTATGTTCAGAAAGTTACGATTTCATGCCATAGTAGGATCTAGCAGATTCACTTTCACGTGTGCTTTCCTCAGTCGGCAGCCAAGAAAGCAGCATTCTCTCATGCACAAGTAGTGACCATGGCTCTAAACATTTTTGTGAATTTATAACCTGTAGCTAATTCACTTTTGGGCGCAGTATATTTGGCATCTATTAACAGAAAAAAATCAAAGGGTTTGGTTATCAATACCTTCTGAGAACATCATAAATACGGAGATGATTCACCAAGTTCTAATCATTTTCTTGACACTTTTTGTCACGCAGGTTCATAGCCAAGAACATTATGAGGCTGCAGCGTCTGGGGATAACCCATGTTCTGAATGCAGCAGAGGGGAAATCATTCATGCATGTGAACACTAATGCAGAGTTCTATGAAGGCACAGGCATCAGATACCATGGCATTAAAGCTAACGATACACAGGAATTTAACCTCAGTCGCTATTTTGAGGAGGCAGCTGATTTTATTGAGAAAGCCCTTTCCCAGAAGGATGGTAAGGCAAACTGAAATACCTTTCTACCATGTTTTCTGTGCACTGCATATGTTTCTTAGAGATTTACTGTTTTAAGTGGTTCTTTGCTGATATTGACAGAACAACCAAGTGAAAAATTCAGATACAGGCCCTGAATCAAAGACACAAGAACACACAATAAGACACCTTAGTCTTCTGTTCATACATGTAGCTCTCCAGTACATGGCAAAGGGAAGTCTGTCATGTAGGGGTGACTTTGAAATGGGAAACAGCTGCTGCGTCTTATAATAGTTTCTTTCTGGGAAGAGATGTTTTTATTTTTCCTTAGAAATGTTAAATCACATTAAAAATACTTTTAAAAAAAGAAGTTCAGGGTCTAAAAGTTGTTTAAGGACATTAGAAATTACAATTTAAAGGCAGAAGTGATACAAGTAATGCAAGTACTGAAGAGTAGCCACATAACCTGTTACATGGGGTTCTTTCCAAATGTACAGTAAGAACAGAGACTGTCACCCTGCAGTATTTATTACATTAAGTCATTACATTATCTTATGTGTTGATTGCTTCTTTATTTTGCAGGAAAGCTGAAGGTTATATTTGCAGTGTTGTTTATTGCCGCGTTTCTCTGTGGTTGCTCAGAGCAGAAATCCTAGGACACAGTGCAGTGGGACAGAAGGTGTTTGTGTTGTCTCACTATTTCAACATCCCAGTTAGTTCTACACGTGCTTAATTTCTATCTTGCTTCGTGACTGAGCATTAAATAGGAGGAATGAGAACTCCCACAATTCTAGAAGTCCTTTTTCTGAAACGGGCAAAGGAGTACTGGAGCCGTGATGTGGCTTTTGACAGATGGAAATAAATTTGACATCCAGTTTGGTGGAGTATGAAAAATTCTAAAAATTGAAATGCAGCTCTTGCAGTTAGCATTGTGGCTGCAAGAGGAAAGAAGGGTTTGCCGTGCCGTGGCTGTACCTGCTCCGTTTGGTCTCAGTAGTTTTCAGAGTCAATCTGAATTTGCATAACAGTTCCATTTGCTGATTCTTTCAGTCTTAGTAGTTGTCTACCATGCCCTGGATGATGCTGGAGCCAGTTTTAAGATTAACTGTCACTGCAAATCGTTAGTTTTGTTTGACAGTGAAGTGTAGAGTAAGGATAGTGAAGAGAAGAGGGATATAATATTATTCTCCCTCAATTTCATTTTAGTGTTGCAGTGCATGAAGTTCTGGAAGGCAGGTCTGGCATACTGCAGGTCTGGGAGGCAGCCCTTGAGACAGAGAAAGCCTTTCACAGAGAAAGGCTAGAAACCTTTTTGCTTCTGACCATTTGCTGAAAAGTCAATTCTCTTCCATGTATATAATCAAGAATCTCTAAATTTTGCTAATTTATGACTACAGGCTCTCAAGAAATGTTGACAATTGTTTTAGCTCCTTTACCATGCTAGTGATTTGCCTTCAGCTGAGAAGCTTTTGCTGGTTAAGGCAAATGTGGTAACAGGATTTCTGTTGGTGTGATTCAAAGCAAGCTGTGGTTATGATAAGAGTGTGTGTGTATGGTTCAGCTGTTTTCTTGTCTCAAAAAACAGTTTAGTCTGGAGAGCAGACTGGGGCCACGTGTCCCACTGCATTTGGGAAGGGGAAAATTTCTGTGTGTGGAAAAGCTGGTCGAAGAGAAAGCAGCTGAGAAACAATAAAATCATGTTAGATTTCTTGAAGGGAGCAGTGGCCTGCTATTTTATTTTTGGATACCTCGCTGTAAGATTTACCCACGTGGGGGGTTAACCTTGGCTGGATACCAGGTGCCCACCAAGCCGTGCCAGCACATGCCCTCCTCAGCTGGACGGGGAGGAAAATAAAACAAAAGGCTCCTGGGTCAAGGTAAGGACAGGGAGATCACCCAGCAATTACCATCACAGGCAAAGCAGACTCAGCTTGAGGAAGTTAATTTCACTTAATACCAATCAAATCAGAGTAGGAGAATGAGTAACAAAACTAAACCTTAAAAGACCTTACCTCTACCCCTCCTTTCTTTCCATGTTCAGCTTCATTCCCTGTTTTCTGTACCTTCTCATGCCAAGCAGCACAAGGGGACAGGGAAGGGGGATTGCAGTCAGTTCATCACACGTTTTTGCTGCTCTTTCCTCTTCATTCTCTTCCCCTGCTCCAGTCTCACCCACAGGAGACATCCAAGAACTTCTCCAGTGCGAGGCCTTCCCAGAGGCTGTGGCTCTGCATTACCTGCTCCAGTGTGGGTCCCTTCCTCCATGGGGCACAGTCCTCCAGGAACAGGTTGCTTTAGTGCAGATCTTCCAGAGGTTCACACATCCTGCCTGGAGACCTGTTCCAGCATGTGTTCCTCTATCCGTGGAGCCACAGGTCCTGCCAGGAACCTGCTCCAGGGCAGGCTTCCACAGGGTCCTGGCCTCCTTCGAGCATATCCCCCGGCTCTGGCACCGGCCTGGGGTCCCCCATGGGCTCGGGGGGATGTCTGCTCTGCTGTGGACCTGCATGGCTTGAGGGGCACAGCCTGCCTCACCACAGTCTTCCCCACAGGCTGCAGGGGAATTCCTGTGCCTGGAATACCTTCTCCTATTCTTTTTTCACTGCCCTAGGTGTCTGCAGAGCTTTTTTCACATATTCTCACTCCTCACATTCACCTGCTGTTGTGCAACAGGGTTTTTTTCCCCCTTCTTAAATATGTTACCCCAGAGGTGTTACCACTATCACTGTTGGGTTTGGCTTTGGTAGGTCCTTCTTGGATCCAGCTGGCTCTGGTTCTTTTGGACACAGAGGAAATTTCTGGCATGTTCTCACAGAAGGCACCCCTGTAGCCCCCCCACCAGCAAAATGTTGCCATGCAAACTCAGTACAACACACCTAACGTAGAGTGAGTTCCCTAATCAGTCAGCTGGAAGCATGTTACTGGTGCTGATGAGCAGCACAGTTGGGTATTTCTGGCTCTGGTCTCTGCACAGTAGGCAGCTTCATCTGCTTGAGTGGTAATGTGGCTCCACAAATAGCCAGAGAAGTGGCCAGGTATGATGCAAAGTGGAGTTAGTGTAGCAATTGGCAGCAACGCAGCAGAAAGGGTGGATATCTTTGAAGAGGTGCAGTACATGGCCAACAGCGTATTTGTTTTCAGTGTATTTTAGACTTCATTTGTTTGTGCTCTTTGGTACTGGTCATCTTTAGGGGCAGAGCTTGTCTAAACCACCAAAGACTGGAGAAGTGCAGTAAATAGACACAGTTTGACTCTTGTGATACAGTAGCAAATAGGTTTTAGTGAGATTATTTGATATGCAGCCTATTTCTTTTTCTTTTGCATTTTCCTTGGTCACAGACTGTGTAGCACCTTTCCTCCAGCTTCCAACATTCCCGCAGCATTAGGAATTCACAGTTCTGGAGCTGCGAAGGGACTGCAGCGAGCACCCTTTGTACGCAGCTGTTCCGTACTGCTTTTCAGACGCCCGTTCCGCTGTAACCCGCACTGTGGCCTGTCTCCCCTGCAGGACAAGTGTTCGTGCACTGCCGCGAGGGCTACAGCCGCTCCCCCACGCTGGTCATCGCCTACCTCATGCTGCGGCAGAACATGGACCTCAAGTCCGCGCTCTGCGCCGTCCGGCAGAAGCGAGAGATCGGCCCCAACGACGGCTTCCTGCGGCAGCTCTGCCAGCTCAACGAGCGATTAGTGAAGGAGGGCAAGCTCAAGCCCTAGGACACAGCACTGCAGTATTTTTTTTAAGCTTCTCAGACCTTTAGAGGATGTCTTAGGTGCTTTAGAGAGCCAAATTGCAACCGCCAAGCTGAAGGGAGACAGAATTCCTGCTTGTCTAGTGAAAGTATCTCTCTTGAACTCTGTGGCTGTCTTTCAAGATGGTACAAAATCGTGTCGCTGTTTGGAGCTGTTGCCATACAGAGATGTTTTTAGAGGGGTAACTCCACTGATAACAGCTGTCTTCACGTGTGTTTCAGAGCCCCTGCAGACTCCATAGCATATGCAGTTTGCACTGACAGTGAATGTGATTCGCTTAAGCTTTGTCTTTAACCAGAGCACCAGTTTCTGAAAGCCCCAACACATCTCTTCACTCACTCTTAAAAGGAGCACTGTAATTTCTAAAGCTTCTTTTTCATGCACCGGTGCCTAAGGTTTGAATGTAGGAGCTTCAAGGAAGAGGGAAGCACGTAGACAAATGCACAGATGCACTCACTTGGAAAATGAAGTGCATGCAGTGTTTTGTGTGGATTTATGCAATGCACAGTGTGTGATAGTAAAGCTGTTCAGAGCCCATGCTTGATGCACACTGTGTTTCCCAGAATAGTTGTATCTCTTGCTGTTACAATTGACATTAAATAGTCTGTTATTAAATGCTCTTTTATTTTTATTTTGAAATCATACTAGAAAAAAAAGTCAAGAGGAGACAGTGAGGGAAGAACTTGAACGAGGAAGAAATAATACTAGTGTTTTGAAGTGCTTGTGGTGGATGTATAATTAAGTCCTAAGTATATAATGGCTTTCAAAGCTTGTGTGGAATTACAGTGTCTTTATCTCTTCTTTACTGTCACTGTTCAGTACCACAGCATGGAATGACCACACATGCAGATTACTTCCAGCACAGGTGTGCTTACAAAGCCCTTTGCAGAAGAACACTCTTGACTTTTTGGATTGCTTGCATGGTACCATTAAATAGAAATGAGCATTGTAATGTACCACATTGTGTAGGAAATATTTACGTTCTATTAAAATAAATGATGTCTTGATTCTGTTTGCCATACAGATGAAATGAGTCATTGCAGTGTTGGGAGAGGGAACTTTGTTTGCACTGTGCCTAAGTTAGTGTGTGAATGTGTACCTGTGAGTTACAGCACTGCATTAATGCCAGTGATCCCCACTGCAAACTCAGGATTGCTGGTTAAACCATCAGAAACCAGCGTGGCTGTGTTCCTTTCTCACCTGTGCTTTACTGTAGTTCTGGAATGAAAAATCTTAACACTGTTTTCAATAGAAACACTATGTCTTAGTAACACATGTGATCCCAGATCTAGTTGTGCCCACTCCGTTTGGTAATCAGAAATCACGAGGGACATGCACACGCTGTTTCACTGCTGTTGTTGGGGTTGTGTGGTTTGGAGATGTGGGAGTGGCAGGGGGAGCTTCTGTATAGCAAGGTAACGTTCTCAAAGTTAAACTCCAGAAGTGATTATTCTGCTTGAGCTCCAGTCTTACTGTTTTTCCTTCCACAGGATGGAACTGCCACATCAAGGAGCCTTTTCTCTATTGTGTCCTTCAAAGTGACAGGTGGAGACCACTCTTCGTGGTGTTCCCTGTCACATCTCCACAGACAGTCAGCATTCAGTGCTTGCTTTGAATCAGGA
Organism: Callaeas wilsoni; assembly: GCA_013398955.1. NCBI lineage: Eukaryota > Metazoa > Chordata > Aves > Passeriformes > Callaeidae > Callaeas > Callaeas wilsoni. Next base: position 28,190 of record VWPU01009677.1, on the reverse strand, counting down.
TGGTTCAGTAACAATAAGCAGTAGTCAATTCCACTAGCTAATTACATACCTGTTTGCTTTTTCCCATTAATCCATTTAATAAGGAGTAAATTAATGGCTTCTTCAAAATTCCTAGTTACTAATTTCATGTTGTGTGAAATAGGAGTAGTGGCTTTAGAAATAGGAATACTGGCCTTACCTTTTCTACAATACTGACTTTTCATACTGCAGTCTAATTTATAAATTACCCTTTTAAAATTTTTACTATAAACATAGATTTTTTTTTTGTCTTGTCTCAGACCTTGTATTCTTAACACCTATCTGCACTATAAGGAAAAAAAAGGGAAATTCATGTGGATGCACTTTGTCTTCCATTAAAGAGCTAAGAAATCATTAGGCATTAGACCTTCCTTAGTCTTGGGTAGATTGTAAGAAGGCTGGTAGTTGTCAGATTGGAACCAGAATGATTTATTAAAATTGAGTCTGTTTACCTTATGGTGATGTTTCTGTAGTTAGTATCAAGAAATACTGAAAATCAAAACAGAGGGGAATGTGTTCTTATATTCAAGATCATTTTTTACTTCATGGGACACTGGTCACTTTAATGGCAACTCTGGCTCATTTGTCTCAGTATAACAAAACTGATTCAGCAACTGTTTTGTGATCTGAGGGTGGAGAGGCCTAAGTCAGACAATGTTATAAATTGGTTTTAAAAGTGAGATGGTGTATCATATTTAAAATTACTGATAGGCGACTCAGTAATGAAACCATTTCTGCTTTTAGAGCAGGCTAAAAATAGTTAGAATGTCAGATCACTGCTCCATTAATGGATCACACCCTTCCTCTTTTAGTCTTGCTCTCCAAGTAGTCATGTTGCAAATTCCTCTGCCCGTTTTAGCTGGCCAAGAAGATCTTGTATGCCTCTAATCCGTACTGATAGGCTGTATACTTCTAAATTTCTCTTTCTGATTGTAGAAGGAAAGATTGTATAAAACATGGGAATGAGAGCTTCCTTTCCATGTAATGTGAAATTGAGAATGTATTGGAAGAAATAGAACTTTCTGTTCCTCTGAAATTGCTGTGCACCTGCCCTTTGCTGTGAGATGTTCCTTGCAGGCATCCTATTTAGGAGGATACATTTTAAAAGAACTGGTTTTTGCAAACAGCAACACTCTAATTTTGGATTTGAAACTCCTTGGCCACAGCTAAAATAGTGTAATCAGGATTTACATTAGTAAGTTTATCCTGCATAGCAGTGTGGTAATTTTTGTGTGGATAGTACCGTGGGGAAGGGATGGTGTCTCTATAAAATATGCTTCTGTCATGGAACAAAGATATCTACCATGCCAAGCCTAGCACAGTGGAAGAAAAAGCAATAGCTTAGGGGTTTTTGGACTCAAGAGTTAGTGAACTTGGGGGGTGAAGAAAGAAGGTGAGAAGCTACTTATACTTTGCAACAAGGAACAAAGATGAAAGTCCAGCTAGACAAAATGATTATACACATAAAACTAAATTCACCTACTCACACTGAACTAAACCTTTCTTAGCTGATGAGTAAGTACAGGAAAGGAGTCTGTAACTAAAAATTAAGGTAGTACTACAAAATGTCATTTTTGCTTTCATTCTTCATCCTTTGTTCCTGCAGTGAGACCACGGTGCTGGCAGGTGTGGTACCTAGCGTGCACCTCTGCACCGTAGGTACTGCCAGAAACACTTCATCAGGGAGTGGTGCACTGCTGAAAAGGGAACATTTCTTGAAGTTATTTCAGACTTAGGATTAATAGCAGAACTAGCAGCCACAATACATTGTATTGTAATTCCATTTTTGGGTGCTAAGCCTGTATTAAAATTGGACACCCTTTTCTTCTACAGTAATTATGGTTGGTGATGCCAGTGATGTGAGAATTGATCTTCACAAGAGGCCTTGGAGGTGAAAAGCACTGTTTATAAGAATAATGCGTGCTCTCTGAGTTGAAAAACAAATTTGTGTCAAATACATCTTCCTCCTCCTCAGCAAAGAACAACAGCAGAAATAATATTAGCAATGTTTATTTTCATCATTTAGATACTCTCTGAGCTGCCTTCTGTTGTCCAGAGCTAATTAAATCTCTGATGCCAGAAGTAGAAGCAGGACTTTTTACCTTCTTTTATTTTTCATATTAGTTCTGCTAGTTTACGATGATATTTTTAGCGCAGCGAGACTGTCTAGTGGAATCTTTCTTAGTTTAGCACGGCGGTTTCTTCTAGAATTACTTTCTGGGCTTCACCAATGAGTAAAACTAGAAATATAACAAGCCTGAGAGGTGTCTTTTAAGGATTTGCTGGTGAGAATTAGTGTCCTATTGATTTCTTCTGCAAATAAATCCTGGAAAAATCAAGTGTTGGTTGTGTGTTTAATTTTAATTCCTGGATGCCAATGTCACTGGCTGGCTGACTCACCAGATGGAGCTGTAGGCTTGTTATTCTTCCCCACAGAGCCATCGCTGAATCCCTGAGCTATGCTGTGGTGTGAATCCAGTGTATTCTTACCACTGAAAAAGGCAAGCCACCAGAATGATTTATCAGTCTCTGGTAGGAGAATATTAGAATCCATTTATTTTGGCTGCTTGCAGGAGATCACACCACAGTATTCACTCTCTAGTATGTGACACTGCAAAATTCTTATGAGACAGCTGAAAGTTGATTGGGAAAGGCTGCATCATGGGGGAAAAAAAACAAAAACAAACAAAAACAAACTAAAACAACTGTTTGAGAAGCAAAGTTCATCATGTCAGAAGCGGAATTCCTGGGCGGTGTGTGAGGTGTGAGCCATTGTCCAGCCAGCAGCTCAACCTGCGGGCGTACGGGTTCAGGATGGGTGCTGGGCAGAGCCGCCCTTGGCCCAGGAGTGGGCAGAGCGGGCACCTGAAGCTGCCGTGACTGAACTCATTTCAGAAGCTGCTTTAGCTGTGTCTGCCTGCGTTGCAGTGGTGCAGTGCCGGCGCTTCGGGACAGATGCTTGAGCTCAGCAAGCAGCAGCAATGGACTCAGGCGAAGGTCGTGATGCCAGCTAACTCCTTGTACCTGCTGCCCTAATGTGCCCGATTCCTTTGGAGAACAGCGCACTGGTTTGGGCTGGGTGGGGCTGATTTTATTCCCAGTCTGCTAGGGGGCCGTGTCTCGGATTTGTGCTGACCACAGTGATGGTTTTACAGAGATGTTTTTGTTACTGCTGCGCGGGGCTGCCGGAGCTGAGGCCTTCCCTGCTTCTCCTACGGCCGTGTCGGGGTGTGGAGACAGAGTTTTTGCAAGAAAATGGACACATGGTGCACCAGCCATAAGGACAAGTGAACAGAGCACGTAGAAAACGTACACAGCGAGAGAATGCTGATGCTTCAAGGACAGGGACAGCAGCCGAAGAAAAACATAAACAAAGACAGAAAACTGTCTGATGATTTGTGTGAATAGGTGCAGGGTAGCCAGGCAAACAGAGTGAGAGATCCAATTAAATCATTCCATGTTTTATGTGTGTATATTGCTTTGACAATCATGTAAGGTGTGGACGCCTGGACAGGGGGAGCACAGTGTATAAGGGCGCTTGGGGGCAATAAAGGGGCTTCTGCTGGCTTCATATCGGATCGTGCGGAGTCCGTTTACTCCCGCACCGGGGAGGGCCAGGGCTGGGACACTGGGGGGACACAGTGGGACAGCTGAGCCCGAGGGGCCAGGCGGCTGCTCCGACCGTGCGGCATCGGGTCAGCGCACGGAGCGCGGAGCCACGGTGTCCGTCCGTCCGCGGTGTCCGTCCGTCCGCGGTGTCCATCCGTCCATGGTGTCCATCCGTCCATGGTGTCCGTCCGTCCATGCTGTCCGTCCGTCCGCGGTGTCCGTCCGTCCGCGATGTCCATCCGTCCACGGTGTCCATCTGTCCGCGGTGTCCGTCCGTCCATAGTGTCCATCTGTCCACGGTGTCCATCCGTCCGCGGTGTCTGTCTGTCCGCGATGTCCATCCATCCATGATGTCCGTCCATCCATGGTGTCCGTCCGTCCACGGTGTCCGTCCGTCCATGGTGTCCATTCGTCCACGGTGTCCATCCGTCCGCGACGTCCGTCCGTCCACGGTGTCCGTCCACAGTGTCCGTCCATCCATGGTGTCCATCCGTCCATGGTGTCCATTCGTCCACGGTGTCCATCCGTCCGCGGTGTCCGTCCGTCCGCGGTGTCCGTCCGTCCATGGTGTCCATCCGTCCGCACTGTCCATCCGTCCACGGTGTCCGTCTGTCCACGATGTCCATCCGTCCGCAATGTCCGTCCGTCCACGGTGTCCGTCCGTCCATGGTGTCCATTCGTCTGCGCTGTCCATCCGTCCGCGGTGTCCGTCCGTCCATGGTGTCCGTCCGTCCGTGGTGTCCGTCCGTCCACAGTGTCCATCCGTCCGCGGTGTCCGTCCATCCATGGTGTCCATCTGTCCGCGGTGTCCGTCCATCCATGGTGTCCATCTGTCCGTGGTGTCCATCTGTCCATGGTGTCCGTCCATCCGTGGTGTCCGTCCGTCCGCGGTGTCCGTCCGTCCCTGGTGTCCATCTGTCCGCGGTGCCTGTCCATCCACGGTGTCCATCCATCCATGGTGTCTGTCCATCCATGGTGTCCGTCCGTCCACAGTGTCCATCCATCCGCGGTGTCCGTCCTGCCGGGAACGTGGCGGGGCCCTGCTCTCCCGGGGACACCGAGCCTGCCTGCAGGAGCACGGCAGTAACTCCTTCCTTTGCTCTGCCTGCGTGCGTGGCTTTTGCTTTTCCTGTTAAAATGGCTTTATCTCAACCCACGAGCTCTTACCCTTCGGATTCTGTCCCCAGTCCCACCTGGCGGGGAGGGAATGAGCGGCTGTGGGCAAACCACAAGCCGCGAGGGGAATGGTGTTTTTTATAGGGGCCCACTGTGGATGCTGAAATGCTGTTAGCAGGGAAATTTTCTCTTCTTGCATTCATTCTGTGAGAACTTTTCCTTTGCTGTGTGAGCTATGTAAACAATAGATAGGGTTTTTGTAAATAGCATTCATATCTGGTATCTTCTGACCTTGTGTACATTACATTAGGAAAAAACATTTCTAAGTGGGTGTCTGAGATTTTGACCAATCACCCTAGGAGAAGTGTGAACACTGTTCAGCTGCTTTATAGAACTAGAATATATAAATGGGATTGTAAATTTAATAAATAATTCATTCCCCGCTCTGCCTCCTGCCTCGCTGCATCTCTGAACCCCCGCTTGGAAGCCCACAGCCCACCACCAGTCCCACCCTGGCAGGCGAGGGTTCCCTCTGACAACACGCTATCCTTGATAACTCTTTTTTATTTTTCCTTTTTTATTTTTCCTGTGCTTCATTAACAGTACAAAACCCAGTTTTTTGTGGGGGGCTGCAGCACAGACCATGTCTTCTTTGCTGCAGAAAGGACTGTGGGCAGGCAAGCAGCTACAGTGTGCGACAGAATGGTTTTGTAGCTAAGGAACCTGAATGTCTGTGAGATTTGGGTTCTTTTCTGGCATCTCTTAGGCTGCCGTCCTATCTTATGGACATGAAGTTCTAAGCCACAGCCTAAATATAGCTTCTGGTTTTTACATTCAGAAATTGTTTTGGTGTTATTTCTCCCAGTGGGTTATACAGATAAATGTTAAGAAAGTTAATACAGGGGATTGTTTAAGTACTTGACAGAAGCTACATCAAGAAAATTTTTGTGGTTTTTGTGACAGTTGATTACTCTAAATGAGATTCTCTCTAGCAGGCCTGCACTGACAATGATAGCTTTTGGAAATACTCTTTAGGCAGATATTACATGAAAAGAAATTAACAGAAACTGAGCTTTGGTGGATGCATACAATTCTGAAGGCATTTAAACAGAGGAGTAAATAGGTAGCAATGATTCAGTGATTACCAGCTTGGTTCTGCTCTCCTGTTCTGCTTTTCAGCTGTACTCTGTGATGCCACAAGCTGTGATGTCACTCTATTGCTAAATACACCCGTAGTGGTATTCCTAGCTGACAAAAATAATACCAAAATCTTTGTTTAGTTCCTGGTCCTTCAGGACTTCAAGTCCTTCACGACTTGTTCAGTTTAGCTCTGAGCCAAAAATAGATTTACTTGTAAGTAAGCAAAATTATGCTTAGAAGAGCATTTGCAACAGGTGAGAGTTTGGGTGTCCTGTATTTGTGAGACCATCATTAACTGCTTTGACAAAAGGAGGGAGTTAATGAAAGATAATCAGTGCACTGATGATGATGATGATAAAGAAAAAAGAATCAGCATATTGGAGGCAAATTATTTGACAACAGTCTGTATGAGAGAATGTATTAAGATTAGAGAATGTATTAAGAATATATCCTGACTGGCTAAGGAGAAAAAAATCTTGTAGAAAGAACGTAGTATGTTGTATTCCTCCATAAAAACAGAGTTATTTCTGAGATGGTAGGATGCCTAAGGTGTGGGCTGGAGGAAAGGAGGAAGGGGAACTGGCAGTAAGGGCACACTGTTATGAAACACAATGCTTGATTTCTTTTAGACATTCTTTGGAGTATTTGGAAAGGAGAGCACTTCTGAGAACGCTGATTTATAATTTTGGGCTGAGCAGAAGACTAGGAAGGAAAGCACCTTACAATGTATTTCGGATGCCGGTGTTTCAGTGAAGGAGCAGAGAGCAGGTGTGCTAAAGCTCAGCCTGAGTACCACTGCTGCACCTGCTGCGTGTGTCTGTGAGTGTGGCTGAAGAGGTGAAACGTCCCCAGCTCGTTGCTGCTGTTCACCACCAAGGGCACGCCGAGGGAGAACACACCTACGTGTTCAATGTGGTGACACCTCTTCTCTGTACCCCATCAGGGGAATTGGCACGATGGAATGCAAGCCATTCTGAGCCTTACAGTCATAGGGGAAAGTCAGACGGAATCATTTTTGAATCTCTTCAACAGGAAATATTTTCATGAGGAGGTATGTGGCAAGCATGGCAGTAACACACACGCGTCCCTCTACTGCTTGAAGAAAACATTTTGTTTTCAGCAGCTGTGATGAGCTCAGTGTGGTATCTTAACCTCCCTGAAGGCTGAGATGCTTTCTGATTAATGGATTTAGCCTAACATCATTTGCAAATCACTTGGAAGTGTATGTGCCCTTGAGATACAGAAATTATATTTTCACCACTATCATCTTGTTTTTGCAAGGAAGAATACCATAGATGAGATTTTAAAACATGAGACATGAATACATCTTAGGCATAGATGCCCTAGACCTAAAGTCATCAGTTCTCTCTTTTTGCTGGTCATATCATGACTGGAAATCAGTCTGGCCACGTTCTTGTGTTTAAAATAAGCAAATGTCCTGTATTCTACACTTCCACAGAACATCAGCAGAAGCAGCAGTATGCAATGGATTTAAAGCAAATGCAAACGTGTTAGGGTTGGGGTTTTTTTTCCAAGAGTTAAAAATGTGAGAAAGAGCACATAAAAATATGATGTACAACATCCTGGCTGTTTAACCTAAAAAGCATATCCCAAGTAACTATTTTTAAGGAAAAGTAAACACAACAACTTCTTGTGTTGAAATGAAGCTCTTCCCTGTTTCTTCCGATATATTTGTGAAACAAAATGTAGAGCTCCTTGTTTTGGAGAGGGGAAAAAAAAGCTACCCTGCCCCTAATCATTTCCCTGCAGAGACTGAAAAGCAGAACTACTGAGCTATATTTTTTTCTAGTTTCTAGATTTACTTACTTTATGCAGCGAGCAAAGGGAAGAGGAATAACAAGAGCAACAGTAAAAAGTCTGAAATCCTTTGGAAAAGACAAGAGCCAAAGTTTCAAATATGGATGGAGGCAGAAGCAGGTTTTAATTATACCATTGTTAGAAAACAACTGCAGAAAGGCTTGTCAGGTTGCAATTCATCGTAGTCTTGTCTATCACCATTTGTTTCCAGGCTCAAAAATTAAGTGAATATGAGAAGTTTTTGCATAAAAGTTGTAAAATATCGTCACTAACCCACCCCCACATGCCCATTTTATTTCGCACTGACAAAAGCTGAGATGAATGAGTTGTTGTCTGGCCCTTCCCACTTTGTATAGTCATTGGCTGGCTTGGTTCTAAAAAGGATTTTAAAAAGGGGAATAATGTGCCTTTGCCTGGGATCTGAGAGTGTCAGGCTGCTGAAAAGCTGATCTGTGAGCTGCCACCATGCAGATCTCCTGGGCTGTGTGCGCTGTCTGTGTCGTGACACAAATTACATTTCAGCCCGGGGAAGGGTGGCAGATGTTTAAAAATGATGCTACAGAAATCATTCCTGAGATCACCGAAAATACAGAAACACCGATGGAGCAGACTTTCAGCAACAACAACACAATGAATCAGGCAAAACATGGAGGAAGACACATACAACAAACTCCAGACCTTAACGGTAAGAAAAACATCATTATTACTGTTTTGGATCATGGCAATTTGTAAAAGAATACTTGTTATCATATATGTTTGTTTATTAACACTTTTAAGTGTGGCCCAACTGCTCTAAGGGATAGGGATTTGCATCTTCTGTTGAAGGAGTATGAATATAAACATTAGAAGGAATATATTGGAGTTTGCTGATGAAAACATCATCTCTCTGTTGAACATTGCTGCTCTGCCCAGCTGCTCTTTGCAGAAAACTCCAATACCTAAAACCTGTGGTAGATACTACTTAACACTTCTCTGTGTTCTGTCAGGAAATATCACAAGTCATCTTTCCCTCTTTAATATTAGGACGGGGGAATGGGTTGAGAGTGGAGGCAATACTGTAAATTCTTCATAATTAGGAACATCCACAGCAGCTGTGGCTAAGGTCACACATCAGAAGTGGCACTCTGAGGTTGTGTTCAGCTGAATGAGAGGAGTGTGCTGCTCACTGTCCTTTGCTAACACACAGAGCTTCAGCCAGGTTCCAGCAGCCAAAAATGCTTCGTGATCCATTGACCAAATGTCTAACTTTAGCAGTGATGCAAGACACAAGCCTTTTGAGGAGAGACAGAAGAGGGAAAGCTAACACCAAACAGAGAAAGGTAGCTTTAAAAAAGTTTTCCACTGGAAAATAGGGCAAGCTTGGTCCTCCAGACACACAGCATGAAGCACAGAGCAACACAGCAACAGATCCCACTTAGAGTTTCCACTGTTGTGCATTGCAGATCTTAGCCAGCCTTCTGTTTCTGGGGACAAGTGGAAGGCAATCGTGAATTTCTGCTGCAGCTGTCAGTTAAGGCATTAAAAACCATAGGGTTAACAATATTTTAAAAGAAAAGGAAAAAAAGAAGTAATGCTTTAGAGAGTGTGACCTCAAAACTTCTTAAATTCCTAAGAGGGAGAGCAGTCTGTTTCTCCCAGGCAGCCCCAAAAACCAGCAGGTCAGAGCAGGTTGGTTTCCTTGTCACATCTGAATACTTTCATTTTTTAGCCTCTTACTCCTCTGACATCAGCTGGGAACCTGCCCCACTGATATGTGCATATTTTTTGAAGTGGAAAGGACATCAACTTAAGAAATCAAGGAGTGAGGGAGACGGGGCAGTTGTTTAAGATACACAATGGTCTTGCACACTTCCTTTGGCATCTTTAACATAAGGAATCAAAATTATGATCCAAAGTGGCCAGACCTTTCTGCAACACGTGATGATGCACCAGACCACGGGTGATTTTGCACTCTGTTCAACCTGCACACCTACAGGGCAAGACAGAAATATCACCTACAGAGCTGAGGCAAATGCCTGGATATTTAACTGCCTGTGCATTGTGGAGGTACAATACACCTTATTCAGCACATTTTTTTTTATTACAGAAAGACATAATTTTCTTAGATGCTTAGGGAGCTTTGGAGCATTAGACTAAGTGCACGTGGAGTTCAGTTGCCAGATTTTTGTCACAGCTGACAAGGATTGTTTCATTTCATTAGTGCAGTCCTTTAAAAAATGAAATCTTGCTAGCTGTACTTTGACAAATACACATCTGAGGACTAAAAGTCCTGTTTCTGTACTTCACAGGAAAACCACAAGTTAACATGTCTGTAAAATACTGTGCTGTCACTAATGAATCAGGGTCAGAACTGTCTTTTGCTGAACTAAACCTCGTACAGTGAAGAGAATGGGCCTAACAGACACAGCCTTCTCTGTGAGTTGACCTTTAAAGGCTTCCACTTCCACTTTTGAGCTAAAACTGTCCTTTTGACTAAGAGAAGAACATTAATATGTGTTTATCTAGATGAAGTTATTTGATAAACACTTAAAAATCAAATTTTGTGTCTTCCCAACAAGTCAATTAAGCAAACATGTCACTTGGGAAAAGAGACACTTTTGGGAAAAGTTATGTTCCTACAACTGGAAAGTTTCTGAATGCTTAATGCTAAAAAATGTTGTATTTTCTAATGCTTCATTTGCCTATAGTTATCCACTGAGAAAAAGGAGAGGAAAAAATCTGTAATAGCCAGAAGATGACTCTAGCTGTCTGAAGGAAACTATGTGGGACAGGAGGAATTATCACAGAGGGCGGTAAACTTGGAAAAGCTGGTGCCTGAATAGTGGGAATTCCTTAGTGCTGTTGTTACCTGCGATTTTTCTAACCTGGAACACATTATGCAAGCTAAAAAATCACTTAAGGGACACTTTCTTTGTTGCAAGATGATTTAAATCTGGAGTCAACATCTGAGGTCAAGAGAGTTAAACCAGAGCAGTGGGGGAAGGTGCTGCTCACAGGTAAATGAAGCCAGGGGAACATTCCCAGACATTCCCAGGTGCTGGGGCTGGGCTGCAGGAGCTGCCCCTGCCCAGCAGGGACACGGAATGTCCCCGGCAGTTTATTCACGGGTCTGTGCATTGTTACCCGAGGCTCTCACGGCTAGAGCAGCACGAGCGAGCCTTTTGGGGATATTTCTGCTGAGAATCTGCTGTTCGAGGCGTTCAGCTTGCACCCGGCTCAGAGAGCTCGGCCGCACACAGCGCCGTGTTTGATGCTGGCCCACGGAAGCCGCTCGCTCGCCCTCCCCTGCCACAGCTGGGCAGAGGAGAGAAACAGTAACAAAGGGCGAGCTGAGATAGGGACCGGGAGAAAAACACCCCGAGGGCAAAACAGGCTCGGCTTAGAGGTACGAAGTGAGTTTATTGCTAACAGAACCAGAGGAGGATAATGAGAAGTAGAAGAAGCCCTTAAGAACACCTTTATTCCCCCACCCCCGTCCCCCCTTCCCAGCGGCAGCGCACAGACAGGGCACAGACAGGGCACAGACAGGGCACAGACAGGGCACAGACAGGGCTCAGGGGGGTTTGCTCGGGGCTTTCTCGGAGCTGGCAGAGGAGGCAGCCGGGCATTAACGTGTTCCTCCTTCGCAGACGCCGCCGACTTCAGCTGCAGGGAGATGCGCACCACGCGCTTCGTGACGGACGGGCCGTGCCGCAGCCTGAAGCCCGTCAGGGAGCTGCTCTGCGCCGGCCAGTGCGGGCCCTCGCACCTGCTGCCCAACTCCATCGGCAGGGGCAAGTGGTGGCGGCAGAACTCGCTGGATTTCCGCTGCATCCCCGCCCACAGCCGCACGCAGCGCATCCAGATGGCCTGTCCCGAGGAGGAGACGCGGACTTACAAATTCCGAGCGGTCACGGCCTGCAAGTGCAAGCGCTACACCCGCTACCACAACCAGTCCGAGCTCAAGGACTTCGGCAGGGACGCGGCCAGGCCCCAGAAGAACAAGAAGCCCCATCTGTCCAGAGGCAGGGGCGGCAAACCCAGCCAGCACGAGTCAGAAAACGCTTATTAGAAGGCGGCTCCGGCTGACACAGACTAGCAGCTCTGGATGTTTTGTTAACCATCAAAAGGCTCTCAGAGGCCGCAGCACGATGTTCTGACTGCAGCAGGTTCCAATTCCTTCTGCTAAGCTGGGTCAGAGGCTCACATAGGCAAAAATCGATCAGATTATAGCACTCGTGGTCTGGTAAGAGAATGAGACAAACCAAGCTGGAGGGAGCTGGAGGGGCACCTTGGAGGTTCGCGCCAGTTTGTGTGTCTTGTGCGAGCAGGCAGGCAGAGGAGAGCGAAGCTGTTACGGTGACAGTCACGCTTTGCTAGAAATCATTCCGCTCACTTTGTGTGAAAAGAATATTGAGATCCCTCTCCCAGGCAGTGATGCAGGACAAGCTTGCAAGTAGGGAAGCACCAGCAGAGTCAGCACTCTCTGAAGGAGCCGTTAGCGCTAGCAGGGATTTCAGCTTATGGTGATGAAGTCCAGTTGTTGGGAAATTAACACACTTTCACCGTATCCTCATGCGCCAGGTGTTTCCTCTCAAACACAGAAATCAAAATATGTCACCACTGTTCTCAAAACAGAAGTAAAAGTGTGACAAATCTATTTTGTACTTTTAATTAAAAGATTATGGGGTCGGCAGATTCAAAACTGATTTGGCAACTAATATTGATTAAGGAACAATGATTTGCTTTAGGGACAATTCAACAAATTCTAGTTAGTGGAGCAGATTTCAGAAAGGGATGCTCCTCTCCAAGCAGATAACCTCACTGATGTTTGTCCTGTAACCAGCTGACAATATACAGAGTTTGACATAGAAGATACCGATTATTCCTTATTTCCTAGAACAGGTTTGACTTTAATATCAGCTTAGATCTGTCCATTTATATTTTCTATTCTGTAGAGTTTGGATTATCTGGCCACACACTCTGTAGCACTAAAACTGTGCAAACCAAGCTCTGTGAGTAAGGTGGTGGTTCTGCATTATAAGTGAGCCTCTGCTAAGTCATGAAATCCTCTAGAAAAGTCTTTAGTATATGCAGCTTTGATAAGTCTTTCGTTTGGCAGCAGCTTTCCTTTACTTAGCTTCTCAACACTCAGACTAATGTTTGTGGTTTTGCATTACAGAATATTGTTAGAAAGTGAATTGTCACATACTATATACATCCTGTAGAACCTATGCTGAAATAATATAAACTGTGGAAATTTGCAATGTTGATAGATTTTTCAGTTATTTTATGTGGGACCAGCACCTAGAGAGAAAAGGTATCATTTCAGAGAGTGAATTATGTATTTATTTTTTTTCCAAGAAATTATTTATGCAATGTTCTAACTTGTAGAGAACGAGAAGTAATACTGCTTTAAAAATATTAGTCTGTTATTTTTAATTTTAAATACATTGTTAATAAAGTAGAAACAATTATTAATTATAGAAAGACTCATTGATTTCCAGCTACAGTATAAAGCTGATTTCCTGCAAAGCCAGTGATTTACAGAACAGTCAGGGTGTCAGCCAAGTCTCTGCGATCAAAAGTGTCGAGGTCCTTAATCCTAACAACCTACACATCCCTAAAGGAACTCCACCCTGGAACTCCTTGCTTTAGCACAGGATGTTTCTCATGGAAAGGGTCTTCCTGGGCAGATGAGCTTAGAATTGTTTCTGTCTTCTCATTTCTGCTTGCCCTGGGGGAGTGACATTTCCTGATTAGTATGTTCACAACTGGATAAAGCCACCAAAGAAAACAATAAATCTGTGAATTGTTAATCAAGATTTCTCGATTGAAATCTGACTGCTTCAGATTTCTTTCATTGGAGAACAAAAAAAAAAAGAAGTGAGGAATCCCCCTTGCAAGTGCTGCCAAGCAACAGTGAAAAATTTTTACAGTTTGGTATTGTAGACCTATACTCATTTTCATTTAGTCTTTAAGCAACATTTCCCAATAAAGCCAGAGAAAATTGGGCTGCACACAGCATGCAGGTGTTTCAATGCAGGTGGAAAGGGGAACAGCTTTTCCAAGCCAACCAGTATATAAGGTGTCCCTTTGTTACTGTGATTTGATACATCGTATAAAAACCCAAAATAAAACATTGTCATAACTGCAACAGCATTTTCCAGACTTATCTTTGACTTCATGAATTTGACACTTGGGGCTTGATTTTCAGAATTCAATATGAGCACTGCAGGTACTGCTGAAGTGAGAAAAGCAGTTCCATTCTCTGGAAAGCTGTTCCACAGTCTCACAAGCACCGAAAGTCCCAGGAATATTGGTTTTTAAATGATTGTGATTAGCCAGTGAAAGAGACTTGCTCCACTTCATCTCAGACTTCATCCTGGGTTTCAGGCTGTTCAGAAGCATCAGGCCTGCCTCAGGTGAACCAGGAATGTCTTTCTCCTGAATATTTCACCTGGAAGAGGTCCTCTTCCCCCAAAAAATGTGTTCTCCCATCCAGTTCTTATCTACCAAAAGTGCCAATGTTTCCTGCTGCTAAACTGCCACTCAGAATCTTGCATTTTTCTGACTTAAAATGTGAGGGTTCGTCCTTTGCAAGTTACAAAAGCTTTTACAAGAATCCCAGTGGATGAGGAGTCCTGGGGCTACTGCATTTCTTCTGCTGCTGCATTTCCTCTCAACACCCATCCTGTTTGCAGTGACTTCTCCCTGGGTTTACCACAGCTTTAAAGTGGGTGAGATGAGCAGTCTGCAGATGTGATTGGTCTTCTGTGGTCTTACTCCTGAAGCAGTCACTTGCAACCACGATCTTTGCAATTTATGTTATCAGGAGAGGAATAGGAAATAGTGGTGTTTTGGTAACAGGTGGAAAAATCAAAATATAGGATGTTCCAGAGGTAGACTGCTACATTCTCTTCCACCCCCATATCCATGTGGGTTCTTTTCAGGCAGAGAATTTGGGATCATTTCTTTATTTATTTTTGCAATCACTCTCTATTTTTTTAATCTCTAATATAGGTGGGCATGACCTAAGAGGAGACAGCATCCCTAACTGTGGGTTTGAGAAAGTGTCTGTAGGAAATCTGAGTTTCTCTTTTACACAAAATTATATACGTTCAGTTCCTTTCAAAGAACGAGCAGTGACCTGCTCTGTGCTCCTTCTACAAAAGCATTAGATAGTTTTTCTTCAGAACTATACACTCTTCAAACAGGAGTGAAAGTTTTCATTGTCATTTTTGCAATAAAACAACACAACTGTGCATCGTTTGGGCGCTGCTGGGAGAAAGCAGCGACAGGTCACTGCTTTCACCTTCCCTTGGCTGGAGCTGCTGCCTGTCAGAACTGAACAACTGCCATAATGGGCAGTCCTCAGAAAAGCAATCAAGTCACTTTTTTTCAGACAGAATTCACGATTTCTCCAAATGTGCCTTTCCCCCTGTTTTTAGTTCCAACAATTTGCGTAGACCGTGGCACATTCCCTACAATATTGTCACTGGCTTAAAATAGTCAGAGTGCCTGCCTCATTTCTTTTTCTGGCAAGAACACAATTCTGCTCTTATTCAGTGGAAAATAAACCTACTAGCAGAAGAAGGATCCTGCTGGAATCCACAAGGCCCCAAAGATTTTGCACAAGGTTCATCTTTTTTATTAGAAATTGCACAATAAAGAACACAACTTGACCCAGTGAGGTCCTAGGCCCAGAAAACACATTACATGTGTGTTCTGCAAGCGTGGTTGAGAAAGTCAGCATTGTGAAATACGGAAGGAATAAACATGGATTTTTTTAGCCATATGACATCAGCTTATAATTGGCTTGTTTCACTCAAATTAGTGCAGCATATGGGCACACAGAACAACTTTTCTATAACAAACAGCCTCGAAAGCCTGAAATTATCACATAACATATTTATTTGTAGCTGGAGTTTGGATTGAACGTACTGTGCAGCCGTAAGCTGAAATTTGATAAACTGGAACTCCCCTTGGCGGGCCAGTAATGGAAGCCCACTTCTAAAATAACTCAGCATCTAAAATAAAGCCAGCACAAGGTGCAGAACTTGCAGCACATGCAGCCAATGTCATTTAGTTGCACAAAACAGTGCAGCAGCTGTGCTTGCAGTCCCAGAGCCATCAAAGGACAATTCAGCACAAAGCTTTTTCAAGGGATTGACATTTCTCTTCTCTTCTCTTCTCTTCTCTTCTCTTCTCTTCTCTTCTCTTCTCTTCTCTTCTCTTCTCTTCTCTTCTCTTCTCTTCTCTTCTCTTCTCTTCTCTTCTCTTCTCTTCTCTTCTCTTCTCTTCTCTTCCCAAAATTGTGGGAACAGCTTTTGACACTGAATGTTGGGGAGTTGTAGTGTCCAGCAGCAGAGTTTCATGGACAAGGCTCATGATGCCTTGTTGCCATTTATTGAATTGGGAATATGGTGCTTTGCTGTATTTTTTTAATATTATTCACCAAAATGGATTTTACTCTGGCTAGGGTATAGCAAACACTATAAAGTGTGTCTGAACACCAAAGGGAGGAAGTAATGCTGATTCTTCTGTCTCTCTTAATGATTTCTGATGCTGTATCCTGACCTGGTTATTTCTTTCAATCCTGGAAGCTTTCACTGTTCTTCTATGAGAAAAAGTTCTTACTGTAAAAAGAGGATAATAAAACTGATCAGTAAAACCTGAGTAGAGGTAAAACTCATCAGCACACACTCTGCTAATTCTGAAGTAAAAGTATAACAAACACAAAGAGAATCTTCAAACCATCTCACCTTTACCACATCACAGTGTACAGAGAAATTGGACTCTTCCAGGGATGGGGCAGCCACAGCTTCTCTGGGCATCCTGTTCCAGTGCCTCACCATCCTCTCAGTAAAGAATTTCTTCCTGAAATCTAACCCTCTTCCAGTTTAAAACCACTGCCCCTCAATCTACCAGTAGGCTGCCTGGTCCAGAGGCCCTCTCCGTGTTTCCTGTAGACCCTATTTAGGTGTGGAAGACTGCTCTAAGTTCTTCTGGAGCCATAAACATCCATTTTAGCTGTCCCAGGTGAGGCAGTGTGTGATGTGAATCAGGTTTTTTTGCCCCTCGTTGGCCACTCTCACAGCTGACACCAGCGGGCCTGTCATGACACTTGGGAGCTTCACTTTAGATGGAAACTGTGAATTTTGTGATGAACTTGTGCTGCACCCATGATGGGAACACATCGGTCTGTTCTTGCTGTCCAGAAGGGTGATGCCATGGTTTTCATCTCCAAGGGGAGTAGCCCCAAGTCCTTGCCTGAGTCCTGAGTCCCAAATCCTTGACTGAGTTACAAAGCCAAAGTTGTTCATCTCCCTGCTGGAGACTCCCACACCAGGCTGTTTGTAGCATTAACCCCAAGGCTCAAGCTTTCTCCTTCATGGCTTTCCAGGCAATTTAAATATACTCTCAAACCAAGGAATAAAAGGGTATTTATTTCATGGTTATCAAGCCCCTGAATTAAACAGACATCATTATCACTCCACCAACAATTTAATGCTTGTAGCATGAGGTTATTTCAATTAAGAAAACAGCTCAGCTCTGGATAAATAAGTAAGTGATGTCATTCCTCATTCAGACCTCCAGATTCTTCGGTGTAAAAACTTCCCTTAGGAGAGGTTTTGGGACACGGTGGCTCCTCTGAGACTATTTACATCTCTCCGTTTCTCTAATCTCTTCTTCCTTCCTTCCTTCCTCCTGTCTGTTTCCTTCCCTTTCACTATAAACTGGCCAGTATTTAACTCTAATGCTTCCAGCCTGCCCAACATGCTTTTAGAATTGGGTGGTTGTTGGTTTGTTGTTTTGTTGGGGTTTTTTTATAACCAGAAATAAGGCTTAATTTAAGGTAATTACTCTCCCATTTGGAGAGTTTTGCTATTTGCAGGGCCTTATTTTTTTCCCTAGTCAAATTAGCAGGAGAAGTTAGTTTTAAAAGTGATACTTTTCTCCTAAAATTGTGCTTCAGATTAAAGGTGGCATTCAAAACCAGAAACTTCTCACTTGTGTTGAATTTCTGCATGTCTAGAAACAAAAGTAGTGCTATCAGGAAATTATTGAGGGGAGGAAGAGGACAAACAGTGACATGGATTCCAGTGAAAACATGTGTGTTTAAGCCTGATCACCAATTAGTATGGCCTTCTAAATAAATTAATCTTCAAATCAGAGGCAAAATGGGCCCATTTGAAAAGATACTCTTCTCTAAAACCAGCTTTTTGAGTAACAGCTCTAACATGGCACTGAGAGCTCACGGTCAGTCACCAGGATTGAACTTGCAGAGGAACAACAGGACTTTGTGGAATGAAAAGTGTTAATAAATGCAAATGTTCAGTGGAGCACAGTCCACTGGTAGGAATAAGTGGATAGGATATCCTTAGTGGGAGAACTGGCATAATGTCAGAATTCAAGCATCACATCCTCAAACAGATCCCTTTCTCCCATGTGGAATGCTGTCTGTCTAACCTGTCAGGATTTTAACTAGTTTTTCGTTATTTTGGCGGTTTGGAAGCTCAAAGGGGCCACTGGACATGGTGCAACTGCTTTGTGTCACAGTCTGAAGGGACACTTTGCTTTTGAGCAATGAGCTCCTTCCACACCCAGTTTGCTTTTCAGCTGCCCAGCCCTCACACCTCCGCTTTGGTCAGCAGTGCCATCACTCCGTGTTTGCTGAAAAACACCACTGTTAGTTTGAACTGTGTGTTACATGTAGACATTCCAAAGGACCTGGAATTTACTTGTGTTTCTCTGCAAACAGTGGAAACATAAATTCTAATATATATATTTAGCATGTGGATAGAATGACACAGGCCAAAGAGCATTCGTGCAAAGGTTTTTATGGGTGGTCTTTGGGGAAATGGCAGGTATGGTAAAACATTTTTGGACCTGGCTGTTGAGGGAGACCTCACACAGAAGTCTGGTGAAAGGCTGGTCCAGAAAAATTAAAAACAAAACAAAACAAAAACCAACCAACCAACCAAAAAAAACCCAACAAACAAACAAACAAACAAAACCCAAAAACCCAAAAACATAAGTGAGAAGAAAGTCATGCCCAAGAGATAACTGCAGTCAATATGGGTGTCAGTGGAGCTGTACTGGTTTTTGACATCTGGATCCTAAGACAGTGTTTAGAGGACAATCACCCAGACTGCATTTATGCAGTTTTAAAAAAGATCTTCTGTGTATGAAAGGCCAAAAAAAAAGCCATACTGATCAGCCAGAAGAAACCTATTTAGCAGTAATAACAGAAGGATTCTTCACATCTGCAGTCCATGGCAATTTAAAACTGGTTAATTTTCCAAAATTTCACTCTGAGTTACTGGGCAGTATATAGACACACTTAGCTCCAGGTGGCACATACATAAAGGAGGTAGATGTGAAAGAAATAAATGCAAGTAGAATAGGATAAATGTACTGCAATTGTGTGGCAATGTACTTGTTAAGGAAGAAAAGCAGCTGGAATATTGGCAAGGCAAATCAGAAAAGCTGAAATGGGGTCTGAGTTACTAAGTCCATTTTGTTTGACTGACCAAAGCCTTGAGTCCTGTGCATGCTTGGTGTTTTGTGTCCTAAATTACAATATCTGCCAAGAAAAAAAATTGGGTTTTGTCTTTGATCCTCAGTTAAAGCAGACTGAGAAAATCCCTTCATAATTGGTTAATAGTTCATGGGGCTGAAATCGTTGTTGTAGCACAATCTGTGGGAACAACACAGGAGAAACATTTCCTGCAGAAAGAATGCTGAAGTTTAATTACTACACATCACATGAGGGAGAATTTCAATTTTTAGGGCCCTGTGTTCAGGCAGTTACTAGGTAGCCAGCTTGTAGTGGAATATGGATGCTTTGGTCTAATCTCTGCTGTGCCAGAGAACAGTGGAGGGGCCTCATTCTCATGATGGGGCAGGAGGAATGCTACACATTTCTTAGGTCTTATCATCATGTACATTGCTATGGCAGGCAGCTTAATTAATAACTGTCGACATCTTGTCATTTATCATTACCCAAACAGGAGGTGAGGACCCTTCCATGTGCATGCTGTACAAATAAATTAAAGTTGTCTGCCCCAGTCTCACGGGTTTGCTGCTGTCACTCACTCGTGTTGTCCTTCCTGCAGTTCAAAGAATTGCATCTTATCTTGCTCCCAGGACTGGGCAGCTATTTATGTCCTGCAAAACAAAAGCACATGCAAGCCTGGTGGATAATCAACCAGCAATACTGCTGCAGAGAATTAAATTGTTGAGTTCACCATAAAACATTTACCACTAGATTTTAAATGTGCAGCAAGGAAGAGTGTTTCATGAGCAAAGAAATGCGTGGAAATGCGTGCTCGAGATAGCGTGGAAACACCACAGTCAGGTAATGATGTCAAAATGACCTTTTTCACCGACTTCAAATGTCACCAGAGCAATATCTTATTTTCTTATCACAAAGCTAAATACTAACTAGTTCAGAATAAGTAAATTGCCCATCTTTCTTTGGAATCACATGCACCATTTTGCATAGGAATACTCAGAAAGGCTCTGGGTACTGTATGAGATTTTGTGTCCAGCAGTCAAGCCTAAAAAACTTTCACTCTGTGTATGCTTTGATTCTTAATAGCAATTTACAGGAAAAACCAGTTCCAACTGAAATGAGAGAGAGAGTGTGATGGACACACTTCCAAACACAATCCATTTCTGGTAAATAAAAACCAAAAGTTTATTAGATGTGCTCTACCTTCGGGGACACAGCATGCCACAGGCACAGGGAAAAAAGAGTCCCACAGTGTGGGCTTCCAAGCAGGGGTTCAGAGATGCAGCGAGGCAGGAGTCAGAGCGAGGAATGAATTATTTATTAAATTTACAATCCCATTTATATATTCTAGTTCCATAAAGCAATTGAACAGTGTTCACACTTCTCCTAGGGTGATTGGTCAAAATCTCAGACACCCACTTAGAAATATTTTTTCCTAATATAATGTACACGAGGTCAGAAGATACCAGATATGAACGCTATTTACAAAAACCCTATCTATTGTTTACATCGCTTACACAGCAAAGGAAAAGTTCTCACAGAATGAATGCAAGAAGAGAAAATTTCCCTGCTAACAGCATTTCAGCATCCACACCACAGATATCGTTATTTAAGTTTAAAATAACCACAAACTGAACTCCATTTACTCTGCACAACACACTGAACTGTGAGAAGGTTTCATGTTAATTTGTGACTGCAGACAGAGCTCCCTGCAACAATACACTGAACTTCTCACAATGAACTGTGAGAAGGTTTCATGTTAATTTGTGACTGCAGACAGAGCTCCCTGCAACAATACACTGAACTTCTCACAATGAACTGTGAGAAGGTTTCATGTTAATTTGTGACTGCAGACAGAGCTCCCTGCATCCATCCAAGACAGATGATGGAGCCTCTCTGGTGTGAGTTCACAGGCACGTCTGGCTGGCCGATGGAGCTGCCTCCTTCGTGGCGGTGAAGGGCAGCGGTGAGTGATGGGCTCCTGCAGGGACTGCCAGAACCTTCCAGGCAGAACGCGGGTGCTGGCTGCCTCTAAAGAATCACATTGAGCTGCAACTCACTGAAGGATTTGTTAAAGCCACCGGGACGATTCAGGTCCCACTTCCATCAGGAAAACAGTTAAGAGAATCGTGGGAAATGGCAGCGTGACCCTGTCAGGAGCCGCAGCTCTGTCCCTCAGACTGGCCCTGCACGCAGGGCAGCTTCTGCAGCGCTGGGTAAGACGTGTCTCTTTCAAACTACACGCCAAAATTTCATGAAGAGAAGATGTGCTCAAACAGACACCAGCACACAGGTGAGTGCAAACAAGAAAATCGTGCCCCAGAGCTTGAGAGATCCTCCTGTGTAAAATGTCACAGGGACAAAAAGCAGCAGGCATGAGAGAGACCAAAGGAAAGAAACCTGTCCCTTGCCAGCCTTGGCGAAGGCCATGGCAGACCTAAGCCCCAGGTGTCAAGGAGCTGAACTGGGAGTGCATTTTAATAAAGTGAGATGCGGTAATTCTGGCCCCTTCTGGCTGCAGTAAATTGCCCTGTTTGGCTGGAGCCAAGCTGAAATAGCATGTTGGGCATGCATCAGGAAATTACCTCAGAATATACGAAGCCTCAGCCTCTAGGTGATAAGTAAGGGCCCAACAAATTAATCTCATCATCTGCATTCATCTTTGGGTGCTACTCTGTGCCAGGCCACAGTGTGTGGGCTGGAGCCTATTTTTTTTCATTTGTCTAACTTAAATGGGTAGTTTGAGTTACTATGATACAAATGTTCTATTCTGTGCTGTCTGCATCGTAGATTGTTCTTACTGAAATAGGAAGAATGTTCATGTCATATTTTACAGACATGTGGACAAATGATTATGAGCCTTCTTTTGTCAACATATTTTGAATTATACATTATATAAGTCCGGTGAATGGAATTCATGGACATCCTCAGTCTATTTTCCTTTAGTGGCAAGGATCTTTATTAATAATTGTAACTTAATTATTTATTATGCCATTCAGAATCCACTCACTTCTACAATCTATCTCTGAATTGCATTCCTCACTGTATTATTAAGTCCTTTCAAGATCAAAAATCACATCTAAGTGAAATGGGAAAAAAATGTTGCCTTAGACTCATGATTGGAATTTAGGTACGCTATTAAAAAAAAAGGAAAAAAGAAAAAAATAACACATTACTTCACATTACTTTCTAGAGAACAACCCACCCTCCATTTCAAAGAAACACCTTTCTTTTCCCAAAACACCTCAGTAAATTTTGCTGTCCTCTGAGTGTTTCAGCAGCAGAAAGAACAGACTCATTCAGCTCCCCTTTTTTTCCAGACACACACAGTGACTCCATTGCAGACATAGGGAGGACAGGCAAACCTTCCTTTTGCCTGTATTCTGTCTCTTTTTTCTATTTCATCTTCATTTTAAAGACAGCGAATGGAGGATTTGGGTGTTTTCTCCAAATCTATTATTTATTCTGAAAACTAAATGCTTTTAGGCACAGGAAGACCAATTTGTGTGCAGATTTTTTAGACTCTTCAACAAATTTATGAATATGTGCTCAAGACACAAAGACTCCACAGATTACTGCGAGAAATAATCCTTTTACTGCAAATCAGTCACTAATGATTCATTTCTAATCCTTGGCAAATGATAAAAATCATGACAATAACCAGAGGAGAGTACATGTAATATCATTCATTTTCCAGCTCCTTCTCTTTGTTCTGCAGTTGCTAACAATCTGTTGAATAAGTCCTCCCTGAATGGTGGTTACACATGGCAGATGCACCAAAAGTTAATTTCTGTTTGTCTCTACTTTCCAGAAAAGGGAAATTGTTCCTCTTGGATGAAACTGAAGGCATGGCAGAGCTGGGAGTATATTATTTATATTTATATTATTTATACTGGTACAAACACATAAATATTTCCATTGTAAGACTCTATTGGTTTCATTTTTCTACCCTTTGGCAATAGATTGTTACCCTACAAAACCTTTGAATCAAATGCCTCTCAGATCAGAACACCCTGCTGGCAAAATCCTGTGGAAGGAGGTTTCCAGGCAAAAGTCTGTGGCTGATGACACAGCAGGAAAAAGGGGTTTTGTTGTGCTAGTGGGTTGTATTGTAGGAGAGACAGTGTCTGGAAGGATTCTTTCTGGAACTTTCCTAAATAGCTGACTCTGGTAGTGCAGGCCATAGAGTTTTGTACAAATTTGCTTTGGACAAATACAGAGTTACCTGGCTTCCAAACTGAGCTGGAGTTCCTAGATGTGCTAACTGCCTAGAGAAGAAACAGTAGCAGAGAGCAAATTCCATAAGAGAAGGACCCTGTGCAACATTAACTCTGTTGGAAACTGAGGAGATTGGAAAATATACCCTTATCTATCGTAACTCATGAAAAACTCCAACCTCCCAGTTATCTGAAGGCCCAGGACAGACTCCTGTGGTGAGAAGATGGTCTTTGGGGAGAGGTAATTCTTACTGCTGCAAACACAGATCTAAAGTTGGTCAAGGCATGAGAAGTTATAAATCAAAGATTTTTTTTTCTTTGCTTCTGTGGTTAAAAGAAATTTAACACTTTGACTATAGACTAGGAACAATTATTTGCATTCTAAAGGAAATCCAATATGTTTATGCATATTTGGATGGCTAAACAAGATCAAGCATAAAATGCCCATGATTTCTGCACAGTGGGTGAGGCAAAGCTACTACCTTAAAACAGACAAACAAACCAATTAAAGCGGCCCTTAAAATCTATACACACCAGTATTCAGTCCATGATCTCCTCGTGATGATACACAAACCCAGCTGATCTGTCTGTGCCCTTCCAATGTTAATGTGACAATGAAGGGGGATAGTTACTCCATCTATGAAAGTCCAAAGCTCTGTGGCACAGAATTCTACACTTTGGCTACGAGGCCAGAGACAATTGCATTTTTGCAAGGAAAGGGGAGAGAAAAGGTCAGAAGCCGATTTATTCATTAGCCTGGACAAGAGCACAAGACTTTGAACTTGTCACTGAAATAACATCTGCAGCTACAGGGACTAGAATTGAACTATTAGGATGAGAAGTTTGGGTTTTAATTCTCTGGGCAAGGGAAAACAATGCAGGTTTATCTCATGCTTGCTTACACTTGTTTACACTTTTGTTTGCTGAAATACCCTGCACCAGCCTTGTACTGGTCTGGCTTGGTCATCTGCCTGTCACCCACTGGGGTCACCGTGACACCTCAGAGACCAGGCTGGTGAGCTCTCGCAGGCTGCCCCTTGCTCCGGGATCATGGTGGTAGAACACCCTTCTCTCTGCACTGTTCCTCCTGCTGGCTCCTGGGAGGGGACCAGGAGAGCCGGAGGCTGGGGACACGCCCTCGGGGCTGCTTCTCTTGAATGACAACCCGGCCAGTTTGGCTTCAGCAGAAATTCCTGTCTTCAAACCCTAATTACTGTGCTGGCACAGCACTCCGAGTGGTTTTTCTAATTGTTTGTATTTATTTGCAAAGTCTCTACTGCACAGGGTCCTGTGATAAATATAATTCCACTCATGGCTAATTCGATGCTTTTTTGGGGGTAGAAGGGAAAGTAATTTCACGGTAAACCATAATTACTAGTACAAGAAGTACCTTAATTGCCAATCCAATCTGAGGGAGTAGCTGAGGCTCAAATCAGCCTAATTAGAATTCTACTTGTTCATAATAAATGAGTGGTAATTACTAATTGGATCTAGCCTACAGCATTCTAAAAGCGTGAATTTAATGCCAGTTTGTGTTTAATTTTGGCCATTTCCTACTTGTGTTGGACTGAGTCTAGCACAGAACTGGACAGAGCAGACATCTGAGTCCTTCAAGTCTTCTGCTCTTGGCTTCTAGTGGCAGAGCAGACAGCTCGACAATGCAGCTCATCACTGCCGAGGGCTGAGCTCCTGAACGCCCAGGTCCAGCTGCAGGTGCAACACAGACACCTACAGCTATGTGGTAATCAAGCACCACGGGGAAAAAGCCTTTTAGCTTTCAGGTCCCAGTTCCTCACCTTTTCTGATGAAACCTCGCTCGTTCGCGTGTTAAAAACGTCTTATGTTGTTATTATTACTATTATTCATGGCTAGAAACCACGGCTTCTGATCGCTACCAAACAAAAAGAGGAGCTATTATCACAATCTGCTGATAGCTTGGCTCCAGCTGTTTATCAAATACGTATTTAATCACGAGCATAAATCACGTTCTGCCTGAAAGGAGGCTGTAGCCAAGTGGGGGTCAGCCTCTCCTCCCAGGCAACGTGGCAGGACAAGAGGGCACAGCCTTAAGCTGCGCCGAGGGAGGTCAGGGCTGGGCATGAGGAAGGATTTCCCCACAGAACGGGTGGGGAGATGCTGGCAGGCCCAGGGAGGTGTTGGAGTCCCTGTCCCTGCAGGTGCTGAGGGGCAGCCTGGACGTGGCACTCGGTGCCATGGTCTCCTTGATGAGGTGGTGCTGGGTCACAGACTGGACTCGATGATCTCTCAGGTCTTTTCCAGCCTAATTGATTCTGTGACAGCAGAAGGATATCTCCCACCCTTCTTCCCATATTTTACTGACCTACATAACTGAGATGCTCTTCTAGGCCTGAAACAACACTGGCAAACCTAAACAAAGCATCATATAAGTATTTCTTCCATGGTTTCTCCTCTTATTTTTTTTCTAAGAACTCACAAGCTGGTAATGGGAATATTATGTTAGACCTACATACACATTCTAATTTGTGGTTGATACACGTGTTCAGCAAATTTGACAATTAGAACATTACAGTAATAAAAATTCAGTCAAAGATTTTTCATTTCCAGTGAACCTTACCAGTTTACTGTAGTCTCTTTACTACTGGTGGGGAACCGAAGATTTTTTAATTACAGCAGGCACAGGTGCAGCAGCTTTGTCTCTTAAAGAGTCCCCTAAAAAACATGGGCAAGAAGCAACTGTGGGAATCAGAACAGAAATATTGTGGCATCACCCTGGTCTTGCAGGGCCCTCTCTAATGAGTAAGAGTGATGTTACCTCGTCAGACTGACTGCCCTAGAGACAAACATCCTATCCAAACCCCAAATGTCGGCGTGTTTCAGTCTGCCAGTAGCCCCACATCCTCTCAGCTGCAGCTGGTCACAGTGTAGCACAGACTGGAATGGATGCATCAGCAGCTCCTCTTTACCTCCTTTTTAGCTGTTTTTCCCTTTTTTTTCCCTTTTTGTTTTTTCTTTTTTTTTTTTTCAATTTTGAGTCCTTCAGAAATAAATAGAATTCCTTGGTTTTTTGGTTTTTTTTTTAGATCAGCTTCTGTTCTCATAGCTTCTGGGCAAATGCTTCCTTATTTGCTAGAGGGCTTAAGGCCCTGGGAACCCAGCAAGGGGCAAGTGGAAGAGCTGCTCACACTCCTTCTTACCAAGCTAAAAATCACTTTTTCTATCAATCAAACCCCACATGAGGCCTCCTTCAACTTACAGGCTCCTCACCTTTGTGTTATGGTCCTGCCAGTCACTGTCATGGCAACCACAGAGACCATTCCAGCTGAGGAAACTGCTACTTTTTTGGGGTAGCCAGTTGCTTGACACTTTAAAAAATAAAGTATCCACTAGAAAAATTTTACCTTTTTTTGTTCCCCATGCATGGAACTAAAAAGAGCAGGATGTGTAGTACTCCAAAAAATGGGAAAATCAAATTTTTTCTCCATAAACCGTAACTCTTGCATCCTGAGTCACAGCAGGAGCCGTGGTGCCTCACTGTCCTTGAGCAAGAAACCACAGGAGTGACTGTCACAGCCACCTTCTAGCACGGAATTTTGGTCCTCACACACATTTCTCCCACAATAGCAACAGTCCAATGACCAGAGAAAAATTAACGTCTCCCCTTACTCCCAAGACAACAATCTGGCAAACACACTTATAATTTGCTGCAGGGACCTGGATCATACCGATGCCTTAGGATTTTAGCTTTTATATTTTCATCTATTTGTAATCCTGCAGTTCTTTAGTGTATAACTCGGAGCTCCAGGCAGAGTGTGAGCAACTGCTTTTCCCATTTTGGTCAGACACAACAATTCCTCTCCAGGCCTGAGAATCAAGGACACCTCACTGTCTCAGGCCCCGAGAAATGGAAACAAAAGTGAGTTGGGGGGGAGCAAACTGGGAGAATGGGACTGCACTGCCTGAAGCTGAAATTGGACAATTAACCTCTGATATGCAAATGGACAGAACTTCTATCTGTCCCAAAAACGTGTGGCTGTGTCCATCCTGGGTGCAGTCTCTGTGAGACTCCTGCACTGCCCACGGTGTGCCCTGGCAAGGCCTTTCCATAAATCCCTGCCCTTTATCCTTTCTCTCTGTCCAGCGTCTCCAAGGCGTCAGTATAAGTTATAAGCATAAAATAAAACCCAGTGAGGAAAGAGCCACGAGCCAAGGGCTACAGCCAGGGAGAGGGAGCACGAATTCAGCAAATCCATGGAGAGCCTTGGCCCTGCAGCCAGAGGCCACACAAGGCTCAGGGAGGCTGAGTGTGCCCCACTCCCGAGCTTGCCCTGGTTCTGTTGCAAAGATGAGTCTTCAAAATTCTCTTTTTGTAAACACCGAGCTGTCCTGCCTGAAGCCATGGTTTTCCTCCTCCTTTGCCATTAGCTGCAGTGTGGGGTGCCTGACCTTGGCTCTCCTCTTCAGCATCCGCCTTTCCCAACAGAACTGCTCCAGCCGGGAGTTCATTAACGGCTCCCTGTGCTCAGGTGTGGGCACGGAGAAGTTCCTTGCTGGTTCTTTGTGCCCCTCAGCTGGAAGCATGCTCCAGCTCTCAGCTGAAGGCTGGGCAAGCAAATGCTGCCCGTGGGGCTGTGGAACACACCATGGACCATCCGTGGACATTCACACATTCACCAAGCGGAGCACAGGGGCTACAATTCAGTGGGGTTTTTTTAAATTATTTTTTATGTAAACCAAAAGATTAATGGAGGTCCTTGACAAAGCATCTTCATAATTTTATTTTATTTTATTTT
>VWPU01009676.1:0-154139 GCA_013398955.1 Callaeas wilsoni | reverse complement strand
GGCGGCGGCGGCGGCCGCGGGGCGTGGGGACAAAAGGCAGGGAAACGACTCCCGGGAGCCTCCGTGTCACCCGAGGGTCACCGCTCCGCCTGCTGGCACCGCACCTGTGCGATCTCGCAGTTTATTAAAAGTAAAAAAAAAAAAAATTCTGTCATAAGTGGAATGATGAGTCGTGCTCTTTGTAGCGCTCTTCTAATGCAATTGTCAGAGAAAACTCTGAGGTTCGTGTTTCATTGAGGCTGGACCTGCTAAGAGTACTTTTTTGGTGATTTCTGGAACTTTTTTTTTTTTTGAGATGAGCTCTATAAAGACATGTTTACATACTTCTGTCAACAGAGGCTTGCCTTGGATGGACAGAGAAGTGCTTTAAAATGTAGGTGGTGAAAACCCACTGTGAACTGGGAGAGCAGATAAATACGTGTATGTTGACAAAGTAACAAAGTGCAGATGTTCTAGAAAAAACAGACCTCTCCTTTATATGCCTAAATATAGATGTTGATGTAGAAACTTCTCTCTGTGAGCTTGAACTTGAATTTTTCCATCAGTCCCTACAAGCCGGCAAAATCCTGCCACCTTATATAATGTCGAAACCCAGTTTTTTATCTCTTGATTAGAAGAAAATGAGTATGAGCAAAACAAAAGCAATTAGGACAAGGTGGGGCCATGATTAGGTATCAGATGATGCTAGGTGTCCAGACAGTCAGGTGAAAGAACATTCTTTTGAAATGCCTACGCAGGTGAGCAGGATATATGAAAATATAATTTCAACTCATCTGCTCATGATAGCACATATAGCTATCCTTTCTTATTCTTCAAATGCTGCTAGTAGTGGAAATCTAAATGAAAAAAAAATTCCTAAAATGTTTTTCTTTCATTTTTCATTAAACTAGGAAAAATAATTATTCCACTTTTAAAAAGTTCATCCTTATCTCAACTACTTTATTGCTGCCAAAACTAATAGATCTGCAGTCCCTCTTCAGCTTTTAGGAATTGTCCCAGTTTCGTTTCACACAACTGAACTGCCCTGAAGGCTATTTTAAGCCATCAAAACATCAGGTTCAGACATAATAATATATTATCGCAGAACATTCTGCATTGACAATTAAATGGGGATACGAAATTATCTTTTGCTGTGGCTTAAAAATATAATTAAGACATCTTCCCGAACTCCATAGGATGATAAACTTTCAGGTACACTGAGCAAAACATAATCCCCTAACAACTGTTTTTACTAGGCATGACAGTATGTTCCAGAAACAATTCAGCAGCATAGCATAACAACAAAATAATTTAATAAGCAGAGATGCCCTGAAAAAGAACAACCTGCAAAAACCAGCTCACTTTCCTTGTAGATTCTGTGCTAGTGTCTTGTTTTATTGGGAACATGGCTGAGTGACGGTTACTGCCCAGCTGCACCTGAGTTGTCAGTTGGGTGGAAGGTGCCCTCTCTGTGCTCTGTAACCCTGTAAAGTTTGCACCCCCCTTTCTTTGTAGCTTGAGCAGGGACACAAATATGTGGGTTTCTCCCTCAGTGGGATAAAACTTGGCATGTCCCATTGGCATAAACCAAGTACAGTAAACAGAATTAGAAGATCAGAGAATGAGGCTCGTTGTCTTCTGCAATACAGAAATAAATAGTTAATGAAAGCATTTTCTTTGATCAGGGGTAGATGTTCAGTAATTTTTGGCGTTATACCATGCACAGATACAGGCCAAAACAGCTAACAGGTGATTCAAGTACAAGAAGGACCTGGACTGATGCCTTGTCAAAAATCTCATTAATAATGCTCGCCTTTCTAAATCTTTCAGTTATTTTGAAAATTCCTCTCATGTCCACCAAGATGACTTTGCTCCTAACTTTCCCGTACTTGGTCTCAGTGTCATTTACCCTAATTACCCCATGTGTCAACTTTCCTCTCCTTATCCACATGCTGTCTCAAGGTCATTTAATTTGCACTGCTCTTCTGCTCAGTTTGTCAGATCCGAAAGAAAGAAATTTCCAAAGGAAATGGCAAAACAGCGATGTGTTAGTAAATGTCATTCCGTCAGCTGTGACTGTGTAGACATGAGTTCTCACTTAAGCTGCTGTTGTTGGGAATTTGAGAGAGTTGCTTCCCCAGCTACAGAGCACCGACTCAGCATCTCTGCTGTTACATACTCCTTCCTGGTAACCTAATGTTGATTCAGACACAACTTCTGCTACTCGCTGCTCTTCAAAGTTAGTGCACTTTTACGTTATTTACGATGGCACTATAACTTTCAAAAGCCGTTGCCCTCCTAGGATTGCCATCAGTTACCTGGTAGACAGTACATGGCAGTATATCACAGCATTATCGCATCACTACAGCTCGTTTCTAATGTACTTTATCACCTTGGCAAACTGCAACTCAGGGCTGACTGCAGCTCTTATGTGGATGGGAGGGAGAGGCCAGTAGGAGCCATGTCGTTAGTTTTCTACTGTGTAATTAGGAGCATATCTTCCCTGAGTAGCAATAGCTAAACCACGGCTGCCTTCTCAGTGCCCTTTTCCAGTTTCTTACTTGAAAGAGAAAATAGTGATCCAAATCGACAATGTATTTTCTTAGGAGAGTTTGTTTACAATAATATTTACAGATCCTATCTCTTTAGTTAGAAATGATAAGAAACTGTATCAAGGTAATCTCAAAATAAACAAAATCTGCAGATAATGTATCCCTGTTTTGTCCAAAAACCTTAGATTAAGAGATAGAAGGAGAAAAACCAACAGATCCCACTCTTTATGGCCTTTTTTGTTTCTCAGTATTTGCACTAAAACTGTGTAAATAGTTGGTTTTGGTTATAACCTTTTAAGGTGTAAAAATAAAATAATTATTCTTCTATGCTGAGCTAAAACCAAGATTTTCTCAACCTTCCTGAGCAATTAAGGAGGAGAGTCCCAAACTAGGCAGTGGTTTGCGTCTGGAGGCATGTAGCAAGGATGTGAAAACCTCTTTTCTGAACTGTGGCATCCATACTGGTTCTCTTGGTATCCCTGCTTGGAGCTGCAACACTTTGTATAAACAATTAAACACCCACTGGCCCAGGGACTCGAGTCTGGCTTTGTGTCCAGTGAATGCCCTGATCATTCAGTGGTAGTGCTGTTCTGTCTCTCTTAACATAGGTTTTGTTTGAAATATATCATGAGATCTTTGATTGAGACACAAATGCTATACTCATCAAGGCTTTGGCAATAGTATTTTTGGAAGAACAAGATTGTTTTGTAGATTAATACTGACCCTTGATTCCTGTGAATGTACTTATGCCATCATTGCCTTTTATGCATATCTAAAAGGCAGGGCAGGGCAGGTCTAGATGTTCCCAGAAAACAGATTGTTTATGTCAAAAACCAATGCTGAAACACTTTAAAAAATTAGGATATAGTAAATAAGACCTATATTGAAAATCTTATTTTTTAAAAAAAGAGCAGCTCCCCCTGCCCTATCCCGACAGCTGCCAGGTGGGTTAGAGAGTCTGGAAGGCAGGAGAGAGCCTCCCGGGAGCTGCATGCAGAATAAGGACAAGGTGAGGCATAACCAGGGGTATGTATCACAGATTACTTCATCTCTCCGTGTCAGAACTATTTAAAAGTGGGAGAAGTGTTGTTTTATTTTATTTTCTTTAAATTATGTTTATTAGCATGTGATACAATCTCAGTTCCTCTGACAGCCTGTCCTACTGCCCACAAACTATGAGAAATACACAACACTTGCTGAGGCGTTACTCCCCAAGTGAGGAAGGGGGAAGGACTCCTGAAGCAAAACAAGGAAAATAATTTGGGCCTGCAAGATCTGCAGTTTGCAGGATGTCAATCAAGCTTACTATTCCTCTGCTTTGGAGAGAAAAAAATCTTCTCCTACTGTTTCCCAGGAAGGAACAGCTGCAAGAACTGAAAGCATCTGCATCTATTTTCCTCAGTAAACATGGGAATATTTAGTTTCAGCAAAACCAGATGGTTTACGCCCTGTGAATATGCTGGCATTTGACACCAGCAGCCAGTTTCACAAAGTGCATGCAGAGAGTTAGAAAGAACTCCTTTAAACTCTGGGACCTGACACAAGAAATGAAAGCTCTGAAGGCAGAAATAACAGATTGACAAAAGCCCCAAGCTTTATCCAGGGATCTCCAAGTGCTCTCTAAATATCATTAATCAGACTACGTAACAGTCCGTGAGGTGATTAAATTTTGACATGCATTTCTCACAGAGGGTTACACTTAAAATGAGAAGGTAAATAAGTTCCTCCGGGTCATGTGGTGAGTCACGGTCTGGTCTCCTGCATGCTCTGACTGTCCACATCCCTTCTTGCTAATGCGTCTCCAGTGTGCTGTGTCCTCAGCCATATTCCCAGGACACAATTTTTAAATGTGAAACCATCACAGTTAATAGCACAGGGACAGGATTGCAGTGTATGCAGCATAAATCACCATAGCTGGGGCATCTGAGTGCTCTATGGGGAATTTATAATATGCTAAAGAGATTTATGAACAACCCTCAAACCTCTTGCTAATGGCAGTTGCAGTGGGTGTTAAGTGACTGAAGATTCTTAATTATTGGATGGTTTTTATTGATTTGTGTTGTTATTGCTTAACATGACTCTGTAGTAACAAGGCATCTATCAATCTGAAAGTGTTTTCCAGCCAGTGAATTATTAAAAGATGTGATTCTTATAGGTTCTTACTGTTCTGTTGGACTGCTGGGAGGCTGATGTGGTTTGCTCAAGAGTACCCATAGCTTGCAGGGCAAGACTGCGGGGCTTTGGGCATCGCAGTCACTGATGGATGCACTACGTGTTCCTGAGCCAAATCTGCCCCTGCTGACTCTCTGTTGTCTGCTGCACATAAAAACAGGCTTGGGAAGGATTTATTTTTCCTGCAGTTTCAGAGGGAACCTTCTCACAAAAGCACATTAATTTTCTGGACGACTTAGTGAAATACATATTTACGGTGAATCACTAGGTATTGCTTCTTCTTAGACCTACAGCCATGAGCCCTAAAGGGGTTCTAATCCTGGTTCAGGACACAGCAAAGGCCTGGAATATCTCCTTCAGTTTCCTGGAGAAGAGCTGTGTTGTGCCCCGGTTTATCCCATCTTCTGCATGATGGAGGGTGTGCCACTGAGCACACCTGCCCTGCAGTTGAGGCAATGCTATAATTTAATATACTTCATGATCAGCATTTTAAGAGTTCGAATTTGCTATTTCTCCATTATGTAATTACATAATAATAATAATTTAACTAACATAATGTACGTGGAGTTTTGCTGTTGCTTCTTATGCAAATTAGAGATATTTAGCAATATGTTGCAAAATGGATATGTCTATTTCAGACTGAGATGTAAGAGGTTACTTTGATTCAGAATAAAATAAAAAGAAGCTGTTGGAAAGACCTATTTTATAAAGAAATAACTATTTAATTATAACTCTTCATCCTATGGCTTATTCACTAACGCAGAAACTGCAGAGCTTCAAAGTGTTTAAATTTTATAAAAAGACCAAACAAAACCCTTCTGTACTTCTGTCTCTTTAGAGAAATTCAGATACTGAAATGTAGGTTCAGAAACTGGAATTATATACAATTATATATATATACAATTATATACAGATGGGGAATTTGAGGCTGAATTTTGAAAAAGCATCATGAACAACTAACTAAACATTAAGGAAATAGCTAATCTTTAGGTAGAAAAGAACACTTATTTTAGTTGTTAATCTGCTCGTAAGAAGCAGAGACACTTATATTTAAAGTACACTCCAGAAGAACTAAAAAGCAATTTTACTAAAGTCTAATTTAGATATCAAAACATGTCAGAGAGCTTGACTTCTACCAAATTGTAATAAACACTTCTCATTCCTATTAAATTATGTGGCATTTTTATTATCTATTAAGTAATCTAATTTAACCCTGTTGTTCCAAAAATAGTTCACTTGCATACAGTATGGCTCAGAAAAACAGGAGGTAGGGGAGACCCCAGCAATGAGTCACACTGACAGGTTTAAGCCTTGAGTCAGCAAAACCTGGCCTTACTCTCAAAGCCTGGGTGGGCTTGATTCAGAGGAGGCCATAGCTGTCGTTTGGGTCTGGGGTTGTACACCATGGTGTCCCAAAAGTGTGACCCAGGTCTGCAGAAACACGCGTGACCGTGGCTGGCCACGCTGCACCTTCCCTGGTGCCAGCGCCGGCTGGAGGTGGTCATTCCAAGCTCCTGCTCTCCCTCCCCACTGTGGCATTTGCCATCGTGGCCACCGTGCTGGTGTGTTTGTGGGATTGCAGTGCTAGTCAGGTGTCTGCAGTGATCCAGATGAATAACAGCTCCCGCTGGCTCTCTGGGAAGCAGCAGCTTTAACCCATGTTGCTCTGGGTGATCTGGTGTACAGCCACCTCCCAAAGACACGTGTCTCAGCCCAGCTGAGGACTGAAGACTGTGGTATGAGGCTGAAACTGGAAGGGGCTGCTGGTGGAGGGGGCTGGCTGAGCAGCCCCCCAGAGCGACAGTGTGGGGTAGCTGTGCCATCAGCCGGCTAGCAGGGAGGCTACAGCTCCCAGCTGCGCCTCTCACATCCTACTGAGTCATCCCATGACTTCAGATAAGCCTTGTGCCTTATCGTGCCTCAGCCTGCCACCTGCAAATCAGTGATAACAACATTTAAATAATTCAGAAGAACATAGCAAGGCTTAATGGAGGTTTGTAACATGTTTTGGACTCCTTACATACAGTAGTGCGGAATTTAAGGTATCGCTGTTACGGAGCGTGTTGCTAGTAGTGCTGTCTTCCTTTAATAATCCCTGCAAACTCCCTGTCTTCCTACTTTCATTATCAGTGCTAGGCTTTGGTGTCACTGTGTTGCTTGGACACCTTCTAATTTAAATTTCATGTTTTGATATCTGGGTGATAACTTCAAACACCAATTTTCTTCTGCTACGCTATGCAGCCTTTTGCTCATTTTAATGAAACCTAGCAACCATAATGTAAATTGGAAATAACTACAGCCCATTAGACTATTGAAATCCCTGGAGATTTGAATTATTCACTATTAACAGATCTTGTATAATTATAGGTTAAGATATCACTTAGGCATTTAGCATACATCAGCTCCACTGTTAATTTTTAGCTCTTGATCTGTATTAGTAACCTCAGCTTGCTAAATTAAAGGATATGCCTCCAATTAGCCTAAATTTAACATTCAAGAACACATCTCTGGTGGGATGACGCTTATAAGTTTAGAACATCTAGGCAATTTCAGCTGATCTACTAAGTTTCTATCACAAGTGGAAGAGAAAACATTTTCTTACAAACATTTCCATGACTTTCACGGGGTAAAAGAGAAACGGACAAAGCTGCATTTTGTGTGGGGTCCAAAGCCAAAAGTATGACAGGCATTGCTGCCCCTGCAGGGATCCCCAAAAAAGTTTGCACCTGGGACAGAGGCAGTTGGGTCATTGAATGAGACCTTCAGAAACCAAAATGCTTAGTCTGAGGCAACAACAAAGCATTGAGATACATAGAGAGAGAGGAAAAAAGAGAGAGCGCTGACATTGTTAGGAAAAAAAACCCCAACCCAAACCAAACCAACACTGTAAACAACAAACCAGCAAAAAGCTATTACTTGTCACCCGAGAACTTTGCCTGTGTTTAGCACAGCAGGGCTGGGTAGGACACTTTTGTTTGTGCACTGTACATGTTAGCTGTGTACTACAGTGCAGGCAGTTGTGGTACCTGTGCAATGTGTGGTCCTCGCAGAGCTTGGTTCTCTGTAAACAACACTCTGCACAAGCTGAGCTTCAGAGTTAAGCAATGTAAATCCCTCATTGAAAGCTGAGCTCCTTTTTTGGGATTGTCCCCAGGAATCTCGAGCATCTTCTTTCCAATCAAATGACCAGAAAAGTTAGTGAGACAGAGTTTAAATCTCATGTACTCATGCATTAAAATAAGAGTGCTTTCTGATCAGAGTAAACTGTAATTGGCTGGTTAGGGATCTTAATAACAGGCTTTCAGCTATCACTGGGTAGTTTTAACTCCGTCCTGAGGGTCAGAAACACAGCTGCAGTATCTTTGATAAGACTCAACATTTGTCTTTTTTCTTCCAAGAGCCATGAGATGACTTTCCATTTGCTGGTGTATAAATCAGCTCTTCTGTTCCACCAGGAAGGAAAGATCCCTGGTAACCATCTGTGTATTTTTCATACCATTTGTTACCTGCTTTAGATGATTTGCTTGCACTACATAGTCCTAGGTAATCACATTTCCACTTCTGGAAAGCCTTTTTAAAATACGTAGCTAGAAAATGGTTTAGGCTTCAAAGCAAATAATGAGTCTGTTCACACATGCTGGTCAGAAGTTGGAATAGAATCTTAAAGCTTTTGTCTTGGCCAACACTGAGAAAAAATACAGCTTTTGACAGTGTCCTCTCTTATATCCATAAATTCAATAAAATAAATTTCAGTAAACATGACTGTTGTTAATGAGGAGGAATGCAGTGGGCTTGGTAGCTGTATAATTGTGTCATAAGTATAATTCAAAAAATGGTTGCTAATATTGATCAGTGTCTCCATAGGAAAGCTCCAGATGATAACAAATCCTCTTGCTGAGAAATCTGCTTATAAACTTATAATGGCAACCATTGCAGAGAAGGGAGAAAGCACTAAACTGGAAAATGCTATTAAAAATGTAATAGAACCCAAATTACTCAGAGCTTAGTCATGACATTCATTCAGCAAAATTTGTTGCAAAGTGTGGATTTTATTGGAAACAATTGGAATCAAAAGATTATACTACTAATACCTAACTTTGGTGTACCCAGAACAAATGAAAAAGAAAAAAGAACATTTTCAGCTCACAGCACACTGAGGATTTTTCCAGGGTTTTTTTTCACTTAGGAAATTGGACTGTGTCATATAAAACCTCTTGTTATGTTAAGCAGTCACTGTAGTGTGTGCATCTTTTTAGTTAGACCTCTAAAATTATGGGGGTGCCTCACTCCTTTGACGGTTCCTTCTGGCTATGCCAAATTCCAAAACCATAACGCCCATAGTTGTCCTACTAGCCTCCAAATGAAGGCTTTGGTTGGTGAATCTCAGATTTGTGACATCCTCCATGTGCTCACAGTCCTGTTTCTGAGCATCCAGGGGTGGTCCAGCACAGGCAATACTGGTACTCCAACGCCTCTGTTTCATGAGGCTCCTTGAACTTATCATTTCTTTGGCTGTATTGCTTGTCCCTGATGCCAGGATTATTTGTGTCCTATGTGAAGTAGATGCCATCTAGTATAAAATCCATTAACAGCTCTGAGAGTAAGGACCAAAGCTGAGGTGCCTGACTAATTCAAGGCAGCTTGTTGATGAGCACGTGGGATTTTTCATCACCCTTTGGAGGCTGCTTATTCTACTCTGTGGTTGCTGGGAATGCCTGTATGCCTGACTTGAGTGCTTTGAATCACCCTACATGGACAGGGACCGACTTCTCAGCCCTTGCAATGTCTCACTAGAGGTGCCTAAGCAGTCTGGCCTCCTCCTCTGCCTCTCCTTGTGTGGGTTTATGCCTGAACCCTTGCAGATTTCTCTTTAAAACTGTCAAATGTTTAAGGAGGTCGGATTTCTCTCATCTACTCTGGAATTTTACCTTTAATTACTTAGAACAAAGACTTCTCCCATTCTAATTAAACACCTTTTGCCTCAAGTGCAGACTATCCGTGCTTTTGCATGATCACTGACTTTCAAGATTTTGAAAGCATTTTTCACTTGCATACTCCAGATGGCTTGCCAGTGACAACATTCATGCATTTAGCTCTTTTCTCTCATTAAGCCTGTGGATTTTCAAAATATTTCTGGAATGCGATCTTACAGTTTTCTCTTTCTCTTTCTCTTATTTTTTTCCTTTGCCCTTTTCAACCCAAATGCAAGAAAAAGCACAAAATAGGTGTTTCCAGGTCTGACTTGATGTTGGGTTTTTTTGTGTGGGGGAAGAGCGGAAAGGGTACAGGCAGAACTTATTAAATTAGTGATGTCAACAGTCAGAAATACAACAGGCAGGTACAGTACTTCTCAGTTGCTGTAATCCTTTAACTCTGACCTCCTGCCCAGCCTTCCTGGGTACATCTGCTCTGTGAATTGGAAGAGTGAGCCAAGCGATCGACAGCCAGAGCTGGCAAGGCTTCCTCACACAGCATCACACAGATGCAGTCTAGCCACACTAGCCTGTCCACAGACAAGAAAAGAGTCTCCTGCAGCTGGTTATGGCAGCCAGAGCCAGCAGCTGTATGGGGTGAGGGAGAACACCAGCTTGCCTGGTGTCCCGTAACATCTCTTAAATCCCTTTTGTCCCAGCTGCACCCATGCACCGATTAGTAAGGAAGTTAGAGCTGGCATGAGTTACGCAGGAGAGTGAAAAGACATATAAATGTGTAAGTAAGTAGAAGTAGGACAAGCAGGACTAATTTTTTGCATGTTTTTGTACTTCCCAGGGTGTTGCTTTTCTCATTGTATCACCCTCTGCAAGGGGGGGAATCCCATTAATGCAGCCTTTCTCTAAAGGATCAGGCCTGATCCTCCCTCTCGGGTGGGCTGGCGTCCTTCTGCTGACTTCTGAACCGGGTGAGAGTCACACCCACTGTGTGGCTGGGGAAGGGGAGGTTTTGGAAAACAAATTATACTTTGTTAAGTGATTAGAAGACATGCTGACTTAAATAAGCACTTCGCTCCAATTTACACTTGTAAGTTTTGTCATGCTGGTAGAGTTCTGCCAGTAAACTCCTCCTACATAATTAGAGGCTTTTTGCCTATAAGATGCATTCCAGTCTGGCAAGCGATATAAGCCATAACATCAAAAACACCACTTTTTTTTTTTCTTTTTTCTTTTTTTTTTGTTGGGGTAATTGTGTCTATGCAAGGGCTTTTGTTGAAGAAGTTATGTCATAAAAATCACCCTACGAAACACAAAGCCTTCAAGTGCAAACTAAAACCTTGTCTACTCCGCCCGATGTTACCATGCTTTAAATACAGTTATGGAAAATCAAGGTGAATTTGTTAGAACGTGCTGATCACAACTGAACAGTCATCAGAGATGAAGTTAAATCCCATTCAGCACTATATGAGCTAACCATATATCCAGAGTGGTATAATCTGACTTTTTCATAGCTGTGTTCATAGCTGACTTCTTCATGTGGTTGGACAGGAACTGTTCAACTTGCCTTAAACTATATCAAATTTTAATAGGGCCAGAGTGAAATCTGCTTTATTTCAGTTTATTTTTCACTAGCATT
Source organism: Callaeas wilsoni (assembly GCA_013398955.1). Taxonomy (NCBI): domain Eukaryota; kingdom Metazoa; phylum Chordata; class Aves; order Passeriformes; family Callaeidae; genus Callaeas; species Callaeas wilsoni. The sequence continues at coordinate 142,869 of VWPU01009676.1, read as the reverse complement.
ATAACATATTTATTCTGACATCTGTTACTTTGGTTGTCATTTCAATTAAGTGTGTTAAGCATTCTTCCTTTTAGGCTTTCATATTCATTTTCCATTTTTTTGATGTCATGAACTCTAAGCATATCTGAGATCCCAATGGGAAAGAAATGTCTGTCACTTTGATATGCCACCGGATCTTTAAATGCAGACCCTAATTGCCTAAGTTAAACTATTTTCAAGCATTAATATAGTAGATTGTCAGTACAAATGACTATATCTTCTTAGCTGAGTATCACTTTCTAAAGGATGTCATTAGGCACACTCAGATTCATTGTTCCCAGTAGACAGTAATTTGGTCTTGCATTTCTAATAGTCTACCGCATTTTAATTATTTTTCTTTCACATGAATGTTGCTAGCTTTCCCCAACAATGCTAACGCTGCCCTTCAGAAAACAATGACAAGTTTTTATAATTGGCAAGGCTAGGACCTGAAGAAGTCACAGAAACTTATTTATTAGGCCCCATAGAAAATCAATACCATGTTATATATACAAGTTTCACTCACTGATATCCAAAGTCCATCTGCTAATGAAGGACTGGAGCCAGATTTGGCCTGGAATCACACTTTGTTACTGAATTCAGAGGAGGTAGATTTAGGCCTATGCTAAGTAAAAGAGAAACCTGTTTTTTCTCTGAGGTTCAGTTAATTCTGCAACGTGATGTGGACTAGTTCAATCAGCTCTGCTTATTTCCCAGACAAGAGAATGCCCATGACCATACTGTAAGTACCAGCTAACAGTGTGACAGCTGAACAGCTTGTTAAGCAACAGTCAAGGCAGGAAATGCACAATGCTATATCCTGGTGATGCCACTGGGAAATGTGACTGGACAAGGTAAATAGCCCAGCTGGAATTAAACTAGGCATTGTATCTTTATTACAGAAAGCACTGCGGGTTTCCTACTTGCCACAGATAAGGTTTGTGCCCCATCCCAGGCAGGTGTTGTGGCTCCTGATATGTTTGTACTGCGTCTGGCAAAGAGAGTCTGTCGTGTCACTGTGACCTCTGTAGGACTTTATGTGACGATAATCCTTGGAGAGATCCCTGCCACCAGCAGTTAAAGCTACAGAAAGGCCAAACTGAAAGGCTGTACCAGGAACAGGAGTGCAGTAGAGCACTGGCCCGTGCTTTCAATTATGGGATACTAAATAGACACAGTGTCTGAGGTTTTCAGAGGACCATGAGAAAGTCAAACACTTGGATATATTTTTGTATTGTTTTTTGCCTGCAAAACCAGTGAAGGACTAGTGGCTGATATTCCACTTCAGGCCAGAGCCTCACATTAAAATAATGAAATTCTTGCTTCACTACTCAAGCAAACAGACCCAAGAGCATTTTTTCTAAACATAAACAAAAGTGATGCAAATGCAATTTTGTTGCTGGCACACAACCTCCATGTGTATTGCACCCATTACTTTTGCTGGGGTGGCAGGCTGAAAACAAAATATATATAAGCCTACATAGCTGTTTAAGGTCAATCCTGCCAGGCTAACAGTAGGGTTTTCTCTGACCATCTATTTACCATCTATCATTGTCATCTGTATCACCACAGGAGAGTATCATCTTAAGTGTTTGCTGTTATCCTCTGCAGCACCAATTGATTTCCCAGTACAGATAATAATAAATACCCATAACAGTTACATAAGCCACCTGCAATTTTCCAAGAGAGGACATAAAAAATTAAGCCTGTGAAAAGCAGAAACTTTTGTCTTCAAAGAATACTGTGTAATTTTTGGCAAATAGCCTTAAATGTATAATTCAAGTGTAGAAGTGGGAACTATGCAATTCCAAAGATTCATTAGTGGTTATGTATCTTTTAGCTCCAGGCCACTGAGTGCATCTGGATCAGGTGAGTAGTGACAGAAAGTTGTTACTGCCTGGCAGCCAAGGGGAGAAGAGGCGGTGTTCCATACCACTCAGGTTTTTCATGGGCTGCTGACCACAACACAAAGACCCTGGACTGAACAATGTTCAGACATTCATCATCTGACTCTGATCTGGGAATAATCCCTTTTGAGCAGGGTAGATAAGCAATTGTCCTGCATGGCAAGTAGTCTTACCATTGCCCTTTCTGTACTTATCGTATGAAAAATGAGTACAGGCAGACCTGTAGCCAGTCCAAATTGTCAGCGTTTGGGTCATTGATTTCAGAGTGATTACCATTGCTTATGCTGCTGAGGAGCTGGCCCAGCAGGGTTTATATACATTGATGGAAGCCAGAAGATTTTTTGTAAGCATTACAGACACTTCTTATATATGTCTACTGTAGATTAATTCTCCCATCTTTTAAAGTTAGAAAATATGTTTCTCAAATTACTTGCAATCAATCAATATCCAATGCATTGGATTTTTTCCACCCTCTTACTATACCAGATTTCATTAATTTTACAGCACATTGGAGTAAAACACATGGGTTTAGATTTTTTATAGAGCCTTATGGTATTTTTGCTGGGAAACTACTTTCAAGGTTCGGTGAGGGTTTTTTCTTTTTTTTCTGTGCATGCATTCATTGATCCAGTCTCAAATTCTGATATTTCTGTCCTTTTCAACCCTTGATAGATAAGAACAGGACATACCACAGTACCTTCAGAATTCCCATTTCACTGCAAACTTTTAACTTGTCTCTACAAATCACATAACCCATTCTGCTGCTAGTGGAAGGTATGTGTCCCCAACAAGTGATATACCAGGTGTTAGTGGTATTAAACTCTAAGGACTCTAAACTCTAACCTAATAAAAAGTACACCTGTCATTACATATTTCGATACATGGGCAGAACACCTTTTTTAACTGTCTTGAAGGAAGCAGCATGGGTGCAGTCTCATGCTTAAGAACAGACATTTCTGCTTCCTCACATCACATGAACAGCAATAAACAGCTGGTGTAATTAATGAAATGAACTAAAACCTTCTCCAACCTGATTTGAGTATGTAGTTAGTCAGTGCAGTTGTTTACTTCCCATATGACAAAGCAACGGGGGTTCCTATAATTAATAAAAAGTAATAATAAATAATTTTGAGAATATGAGCTTTATGAATGTTTACTGAATGTTTTAACAACAGATTAAAAAACCCCAAACTCCTCCAAACATGAATATAAAACCCCATGTTTCCCTGCCCTGAGTTTCTGGATGCAAGCCGTAATGCCCCAGTGGCTCAGCTCTGCTCCAGTATGGGCAGGACGAGGGGACACAAAACCCACGTGAATGAGGCCACTGGCCAAACTCCCCATTAGTGGCACACCTCTGAGGCACGCACACCCACAGAGGCGTGGCTGTGGTTTCAGTGCTGTAGGGCACCCAAAGACAAGCTGGGGAAAGAGCCTGGGTAAGTGGAAGATTTGCATCTCCCCATGGAGAGCGTGGGGTGATGACAGACCCAACATGGGGGCCGTGTCTCGTGGCTGGCTCATGGTCTGCACTGTTATCAACGTCAGCAGCACGGGTCAGCCTGGTAAAACAGCACCATGTTTACACTTTGGTATTCCTAAATGAGATGTTCCAATGTCCCTTTTCCATCTCTGCAGCTGCCATTTCATATTTATGTGGTGCCACACATCTCAGCTGCCAAGAGCCTTTAACTCACAAGACCCAGTACAATAAAACCCCAAAGCATCTCATCCCAGACACAGCACTATGTAGTTTCTCATTATTTACTTGCTTCTTTTTTCAGCAAAGAAATATTTCTTTGAGGTAGAGGCACAGGGACCTGTTGATCTACTGACTTTGATGTCAAATTGGCAGATCACACCTAGCCTCTCAAAAGCTTCCCTGTTGCTGAGTACCTGTGGCAGGACATATCCTCCCCCTCTCTACCACACGTAGTTGGTGCAGATATGGAAGAGATAACCCAGGGGCTGAAAGGCCCAGCAAGGGGGCTTTTCTGGTGCCAAAAGGGCTCAAACCCCAGCTAAGAATCAACATCTTAGTCTGGAGTGCAGATGAGGAAAGAGATAACAGAGATATTCTTGACTGAGAGACACTGTTTTCCAAACTATAAAAGACACACGAGTTATCACGGAGGCAGAAGCCTTCTACACACGCACCCTGCGAGTGTGGGGGACTTCTCCCCAGAGTTTGGACGCAGATTCCACGGTTACTTTCCTGGGAATTGAGGGAAAGGATCTCGATGTGTGCCCCACCAACAATTGGATGGTAAGATACATTGAATCCTAAGTTATATTATTTCTTCACTAGCTGTAAAATTAATGGTACCTTTAACCTCGCGCTGTATATACCTACTAGTAGGTTCTTTTTATATTTATTCCTGTGTAGTAGATAGATTGTTTTAAGTCTTATATCTGTTGATTTTGTGTCTATTGAATAAATAACTCATTCTATAAGAGACCGAATCAGCCATTATTAAAGAACTTGTGACAAAAGTGGGTCTTGAGGTGCTGGCCCCCCCAATAAAGCTCCTGCCTGCTGCCAGAGGCCTGGGCAAAAGGCAGAGACTTAGCTAAACACATCCATTCATAACAGTGCCCTACCTTTCCAGTGGCTTAACAGCCTGAATTCCTGAAGAGGGATTTACTCAGGTGACATGCTGCTTTTCCCAATAGCATTTTCTCTTGCAAACACCCATCTTGAAGATGAGCAATTCCATGATCATTTGTGACTCTGGCTTCACAGTGGACCTGTTTTGTGTACTTGAAGAAGATCTGGTGCATTTGACTGGAGCTGCAAACAAAATGGACTGAAACACAGAATGAACTTTGGCTTCAAGGAAGAAAGTTCAGTGAAGTAAAAGTTTGGTGGTTGTAACGGAGGTTAAAGTTCTGTGACCTGGGTTGAATTTCCGCTTGGAAGAAAGGCAAATTGAGAACATGCAAAGACTTGAAGAATAATTCCATAAACAAAACCCATACTTTATCGTATAAGCATTCACATTAATTTTTATTCAATCTCATTCAAGGAAGTTATTTTTTTCGTGCCAACAGATTATGTTAAGATTAGCTCTGAACTCCTAGAGAAAGTGGTCGGCTGTCTCTCTTTCTGAGCCATGACTGAATCCTCAATGAGAGGACAAAAGAGAGGTTTTGTGGCACAACAGCAGACAAATGAAGAGCCTACAGTCCTGGGAGGGGACTGATAGGGGCAGGCCCGAAAGGCAAAGGCATCACCATTTGCCTATCAAGGGAAGTCTGAGGTAGGGGAAAGGCAAATCTTTCTGTCAAGGTTTAGTGTGGACAGGACAACCTTACACACAGCTGGCCAAGCTCTTAGTGCAGGGGGCTTCTCTTCCAGAAACAGGTAAGCTCCTAGCTGTGGCCTTGCCATAGAGAACACACGAAAAAATAATATAAATAGTGTCCACCATACATTGGGATTAAAGAGGGAGAGCTATGACATAGTGCTGATTAGCCCATGATTTTATTCTGCTTTTTTTGCTTTGCTCTTCTTTTCCTGAAGTTCTCCACTGTTTTTACTTCTCCCTCTGTCTCATTCAAGCTGTGTTTGAGAAACCATTCCTCTCCATGGACTACAGTGGGGTTTGGATCAAATCCTACAATACATTTGCAGCTTGTTAAATTACTAAACATACTTGCTTCACAATCTTTGTGCTATATATTGCTTCATCAGATGAAACAATGATAAAGTTTGATCATATGGTCCAATTCTAAGGAAGGCAAATAGTCTACTCTAGTCAGAACTAGCATGCCAGCTCAGCTTTTTAGTCCTTTGGAAAGCTGGGCTCCTCTAAGCACAGGCTTTCACTGCTGGTAGGTGGCCAGATTTACAATACAATAAATTACTTGCTCCTGGAGAGAATTATAATCAGATAAATACAGTGAATTCTTTATACTGTCTGGAGGCAGTCTCTGAAAAAAAAAAAAAAACAAACAACATTTTATACAGCCTTATGTGACTGAGTTAGTGTTATTTTATAGGGATACATGCATTCTCTATGATGGCTTACTTTTAAGAATGTTTATTTTTTGAATAGTGATCTCTATGTTCCTATCACTATTAACCCAGGCAAAGGAACCTTGTAGCTCACAGTCCCTTGCCCATATCAGTCCTCACTCCCAGTATATTGAAAGCATGAGGTGAGTCTAAATTTACGGCTCATCAAAGCCCATTAAGTATGGGAAAGATTTTTTCTCTTCTGATTTAGCCTAATAAGTAACCATAAAGAAGCCAAGAAGGAGAAAAAATGGTTCAGAATAGGTTTCTCTGCAGTAAACACTCAAAGACTGTGAAAAGGCTATGCCAGTATCATTACCAGAAGATAAAGCTGGCATAAAGAAATAATACGTATTTCAATGTTGCAAACAGTGAGGTTAAAAAAATTAATTAAAGAGCCTTGCCCATATATAAAAGATGATGGGCTAGTCTAGTCTCAAACTTGTAAGTGTGAAAACAATTTGAGGTTTAAAATGAGTGCCTTAGCTGGTGCTTTGGACAAAGACTTTTAACCAATAATTAAATTAGTAAAATCATGAGTTAAGTTGTTTGGGGTTTTGGGGGGTTTTTTGGGGGGGTTTTGTTTGTTTTTTTTGGTTGGCTGGGGTTTTGTTTGTTTGCTTTTGGTTATGGGGGTTTTTTTGGTTGGTCGGTTTGGTTTGGGGTTTTTTTTTTGTTTTGTTAAATTGATAAAATACTGTACCTGCCCTTAGACATCAAAACTGCCTCCATGTCTGAGAAACTAAGCGCCCACAACGTGTTGGCCACTTCTGTAGCTTTGTCAAGGAGACCTCACTGACAGGGTTAAGGAAGGCTCCAGCTCAGTGGTTCTCAAGCTAGGATTATAATAAACATATGGAGACTTTGATACCCCTGTCTTTCTTTCCTTCCCCCTTCCTTTTCTTATGATCTTTGGTATCAAAGACCTTCACCCTGTAACACTTGTTACTTGGACTTCAGAATAAATGCATTCAGTCCCCATGAAGCCCTACAGAGAGCACACTGCAAGAGGGTAGAGTGAGCAGGGGAGCACACTCAGCGACAAACAACTCTCCTGCCTGTAACAATTCCTCCTAACTGCATCTGCACATCTGTCATTCATCTCTCTCTTTATATTTGCTAGCAGCTTTATGAATATCTAGGCCACTAAGCAGATTTTCTCTTCAAAACCTGTGGCCCAAATTCTTAAGAACACACATTATGTCCCCTTAAAAGGACAGAGAGGAGTGTGTCTGTTTGTTTACATTTGATTAGAAAGCACAGCCAATGAGCTAAATTATGATTCATTTGCATAAGAAACAGTGGAAATCTGCTTGAGTAAGAGTAACAATAGATTTCTGTTTTCTGATCAGTACCTGCCCTGCAGTCAACACGCCTTATGATGCTTAATTCTGTCAAAAGTATAAATAGTTCAAGCTAGGGGGTCAAGCCAAGCAGCCGTGTCCCTTGCCTCCTCACATCTAAAATGCCTCATGTTAAAGAAGACTGCAGCACAGCTACTTAATTGTTAAACACTTAAAGGACAACAAAACCAGTTAAGCATTTCTGAACCCTAGTCTTACGTTGGCTGTCAGTTCTCTAAAAAGCATCTTTTCACCTTAGAAAACAGTCCAGAACAGTAAGAGACCCCACAGTGAAGCCTCACATACAGGAGCACTTAATGAAACTAACACTCAATGGTTTAAGAAAGACAAATTGTGTATTTCAATTTGATTGAGAACATTCTATGGACATTGGAGTGGAAGGATGTTTTTATACTGATGGCGCAGGCTGGGAGTGTACTCACCTGGTTCTGTTCCCTGGCTTTAGCTAACGACTTCTAGCATCACCCTGGGCACACTAATTATCTCCTGGTTACATTTAGGAAAATCCCATGAATAGCTTTCCAAAGCTGTTTTTTGTTGAGTTTTTTTTCCAGAATTCTTGATAATGTGAAATTATTCAATCCAGATTAATGGTGTTTCTAAAAATACATACTTGTGCAGTCACAGATTGTTTGGTCTGATGCAGGAAAAAAGGTTAAATTATACAACATAAGCAGAAGTTCAGCATAGATGAACAGTCCCTGCTGGACTCAATATCCATGAATTAGCATATGACGGGATAAATGCAGTGGGACACTGTGTGATTGCTGATTCCAGGTCCTGCTCCCTCTTTTATGAAGCAGCTCCCAAACCTAGCAGTTTACAACCCCCATTGCATCCCTGATGAAATATACCATCAATACATTGCTGCTGGGGTACAGGGCACTGAAAAGCAATGCAAGAGGCTACATAATTTTATTATTCAAGAATACTTGCATTTTGGTCATAAATGTAGGGATAAGCAAGTCTTCAAGATGGAAGCAGAAAATCAAGGGTGTTAGAACAGAAATTTCCTGTCTTTATCATTAAATAGGTAGCAAATATTTGAGATCTCTTGTGCTATCTTTTTTTGGCTTTTTAAAAACCTTTTTCCTTTCTTTTCTTTGAAGGTTCAGACACTGACAGTTATTTAAGTCCGAATCACAGAATGGTTTGGTTTGGGAGGGCCCTTAAAGATCATTGAGTTCCAGACGCCCTGCCATGGGCAGGGACACCTTCCATTAGAGCAAGTTGCTCAGAGCCTCATCCAACCTTGCCTTGAACGCTTCAGGGATTGGGCATCCACAGCTTCTCTGGGCAACCTGTTCCAGTGCCTCTCCAGCCTCACAGTAAATAATTTCTTCCTCAAATCTAATCTAAATCTGCCCTCTTTCAGTTTAAAGCGATTCCCCCTTGTCCTATCACTAAAACGATGAAAATCCTAACAGGTTAATGGCTTGAGCCCATGAGGTAAACTTTTTAAAATATGCTAGATTGGAAGAGTTCTTTGTCAAAAACACACAGAGTTGCTGCCTTTGACAAAAGAAATTTTTTTCAGTGTGAGCTTTTAGTTTCAACTGTTCATCGAAAGTACTGACTTAAGGCACTGGTAAAGCTTCCACGTGACTTCAGTGACCCAACCCTTTGCCACAGCTCTTATTTGATCCACCCAGCACCATGAGTCAACTGATTGCATTTAGGAATTTGCTGCACACCTGTAATTTATTGTGCTGTCATCTCAGAAAGCAGTATTGTTGAAGAATGACACAGTCTTTCCTTTAGAATTTACTGTCCCAATAAAATTAATCTCTCAACCTCCAGTTCCTAGAAAACTCCACAGAGGAACTAAAATTCTAAAGAGGGTCCTTTCTTATCAGTACCAACTGAGTAAAAAGTCAATCATTGCACAGGCCTCAATGGGAAATACAGATGGCCTTGGAGTGTCAATCAAACTTTAAAAGTTAATGTTTCACAGAAAACATTAAGCTGGGTAGCTGGAAAAGGTTGCCCCCACACTTTGAAGCATTTTTTGTTTTAATGTGGCTACCAGTTGTTTCAGGATGCAAGGAGGAGCCCACCCAGGGCAACTGTGATTTGGATAAGGGAGAAGCGCAGTGGCATGCCAGTGGCTGAGCCAGATGAGTGACAAGGCAGAAAATCCAATCCAGCCTTTGCTTTGAGTCTGGCACCTATTAAAAGCCATCTCCCGAGGACACGTATGACACAAAGCCACGATGGCTATGAATGGTGAGGGCCGTGAATGAACACAAAGCTGGTTTGTCTCAAGCCCTCTCATCCATCAGGCTCAGTGCAGAGGTTTGCCAGGACCGAGGAGGTCCATACTCCCCTTCCCATGCTATTAGCACCACGAGGCACAGCGCACACACTGTGTGACTCAACAGGAAAGCGGCCACACCAGTGAACAGCTGCCCCCATTGCTCCATCAGGATTGGTGTGCTTTACAAACACTGATCTGCAAAGACCCGTAACTCCTTCTGGTATGGATTTACTATTTCATTCAAGAGTTAGCAAAGTTAGACATGAAAACTCAACAGCCTTAACATTTTTCCAGTGCCTCACGGTTAGTGTCAAAGAGTTTTGAAGAAAAAAACATCAGTTCCAGCAACTTGAAATCCCACTACCTAAGAGATCCAAGTCCACACCAGTCCTCCGGGTTTTTTTAAGAGAAAGCTCAAGATTATTCAGCTATTCAGCTGAATGAGTAAGGAATATAATTTTCATGAGTCTTTAGAGGATATACAGAAATCAAGAGCACCATCCAAATTTTGCCCCTAATTTGCTATGGTTAGGTCACTTAAACTTTCTGTTCTCCCTTATTCCTGCCCATAAAGACAATTCTAATGACTGCTCTTATTACAGAAATACTGGGAGATTTAATGAGCTAATATTTTTCCAACAGTGGAAATACGTAAAGTACTCAGCAAATGCTGAATGTTATTACTAGTGCTGGAACAGTGGTGCATAGTAAGACTGTCAGCCCTTTTAGCTAAGGGAGAGATAGAAAAAAATCTGTTTTAATGAGATGGAACCAAAATTGAAATGGGTTCAATTTTTACAAATTTTCACAATTGCATCTTCCAGAACTTGCTTAAAAGCCCAGACAGACTTTATGAAGTCACACAACTTATTTGCTGCCTTTCGAAACCAGGAGAGTGACTCCCTCATCTCCACAAGCACACTTCAATTTTGCTTCTACTGCTTCTTCACATACAACTTGCCATTACATATTTTAAAGTCTCTATGCCAGGCAAAATGAGTTAGTTCAAAAGTCTTACAGAGAAGAGATTTACAAACTTGTTTGATAAATGCTGTGCTTCAGCCTAGGATGGTTTTCCTTTGCACATTAACAGATGAAAGCTACCAGAAATGACTATAAAGCACAGGGTAAGAAACTCAGGTAGTATAAAAGTATTCAGTTGGCTTAGGATGACTTATACTTTGAGGATCTGGACATAAACCAAGAGGAAGCTTGCCAACAGAGCTTTTCCTCAGCAACCGTCTCTTAGAGAGGCCGTTGCAATCCCAAATAATTTCCTCTATTAAACCCCTGTTCCAGCTCAGGAGTTCCTTCCTTTTGCAGTAGCAATGGGAAAATGCAACCAACAGCATCAGACTCATCTGTACAAGTAGTTTAACTACACAGATCCATGATTAGTATTTTAATTTGTGCACTGTGCTTACCAAAGAAGCTTGAGAGCCAGCTTCAATTCATAAGGAAACATATTTTTCAAAGCCATCTGAGCCAACATGTTCTCAAAAGAATACTATCTGACTCACTGAAATCAAGATCCTCCTCAGCAATAAAAACCTGGGGAAAGAGACGATTTGCATCTTGCCCAGGATGTCAACAGGATTTTCTTAATGACAAAAGACACACTGATCACTGGCAGCCTAAACCCAGCACAGCAGGCACCAGCAGTTAGTCCTGTCCTTGTAGATATCTTAGATGAGGGAAATTATGAACACATTTCATCAGTTTCATTAAGATCAGGATGTTCACATCAGTAAACATACACATTTTGTCAAATAAGCTTGTATGATAAGATTACCCTCTGTACTGGACTTTGCAGAACAGCACTGCTACCAGAATGTGCAGCTCTGTGCCATGAGCTACCATTACTTTTGTTCTCAGTACCCCTATCATAACACACAGGCCCCCAGTATGTAGTAAGTGATGGCAGCTGACATGGGGAGGTGCCTGAGGCACAGATAGAAATTGGGGTTAGTGCTCCTCTGCTGCCAGAATACAGCCCAGGTTTATGGTTTGGGTTGTGGTCATTAAGGAGCTCAGCAGATTAATATTTTTTCTTATTTCTCCCTTTACTGTAGCATTCAATTTCACTAGGTTTATAGCTTTCACAGGAAAATGTACTGCTGAACATAGATGAGAAAAATATATAGTACATACAGAAACCATATCCTGTAGAGACCTTTCAACATAATTTCCAGATATCATATTTTTCTCATTATAAAACAGCTCCTCAATATCTTCAGCCGTGTATGGTGACATGACATAAACCCAACACAGTAATATCAAGGAATTTATCTGTTTCCATCTTCTTTCCTGCCACCTGCTGTATGATATCATTTGCTTAAAAGCAACTTTGGAATACAAATATTTCGACCTCAAGTATATCAAAACACCTTCAGGCAACCTCCATGCAGGATCAGCTGAGTATAGCCCCATTTCCACCATGACATGAGGAATAATGTCATTTGATCTCAGTCTTTTTATCTTTTCTAATGCTTTTGTCTCTTTTGCCTACTCCTCCTGTTACCTGGTGTGCAATATGCGCCTTCAGAGATCCAGGGTACATTGTCTCAGAGAAATAGCAATTAATTATTAAACCTGTCTCTATAACAGCCTTCCAGGTGTTGAGACAATCTGTAAGCTAAGCACTGATGTTTATCTCTGTAACATGGCACTACTGCATGAAACCTGTCAGCCAAACTGCTGCACAAGCCTTTTCATTTTTATTCATCTTTATTTTTTATGGAATTGCCTTACAATGGAAAAGTGCTGTTTTACAGGAAAAAATAGACTTAATCTGTGGTTAAATCCTCCCTTTTGTTCACTCCTGGGCAAGTATATGTCACCATGCAAAACATCACACTGATTTCGGTACTTACCAACCTTGCTGTGTAAGCAGTCAGGAGCTAGAAACCTGGAGCCAGGTTTAGATCTAGCACTTGCCATTTCCAAGCCGGCTCATTTCTTGTGGGATCACACATGTCTACACATCATCTGGCTAATTTTAAGGTTGTCCATGGAAGGGGAATGGAGTCAGTGAGGGCTAAGAATCTGCTGCCAGCAAAATAAACAAAAACTGTGGGGTGAGATTTTGTGCCCTGCAGTTGCCAGATGAACCTTTGGTGATTAGATTTTCTTTGTCTGCCTTTATCAGTATTATTATAGTTATTTTTTTCATGGTCTGCAGTAACACGTTAAAAATCCCTCTCAGGGATCTAAAACTGTTGTCCCAATCACAGTGTGAACAACCTAAAAGTAACCTAATAAACACTAGAAGAGTCCAGGTTTCTTGTGGGTTTGTCTCTCGTGATTATTTTGAGGTACAAATTGAGACACTTTTTTTGATGCCTAACTACTCTATCTACCTTATGAATTTTTTGGTATCTACTAAGATAAAATGTATCTGCTACTTTTCTTTCTGGCATGGGATTCCAGGGTTCCTCTCTGCTCCAGCTGGCTGCCTACTTGCACAAAACTTGCAGGAATTCAATTAGCTTTGAGCCCACTCTCCAGCAGCCAAATTAAATCAACTGGTGTGTTCAACAGTTATCTGAGGATGTACAGAACATTATCGCCCTATTTCCTGAGGAAACCAGACTAGCAATTCCTACTTCTAAGAGCTAATCACTTGCAATGGATGTATGAAATAAATGGGAAAATGAGAAGATGGCAGAAAGGCTGAAGTTAGGTAATAAGAAGCTGAGCATTCTATTGTGCAAGAAAATGAACATTAGTCACAGTACAACGCTGACAGCTCGCACCAGCTTTGCAACCAGGCAAGGCACTTAAAGGAAGGATGGGCAGCCAGAAGGGAGGTGGCAAGGTGGGGTTTTGTCCCAAATCATCTTATATATGCAAGGCAGCATGGGGGGAAACTCCATTTGAAGAGAACTAATAGGAGGTGGTTATGTCAAACGAGCAGGAACAAGCTGTTTACCCCTGGATCCAAGTGCTGATCCAAGGAGACTGACCTGCCTCCAGCTTTGCCCCGTGACTTGCCATTCACCCCAGCCTTGGCCTGGGGGCCCATCTTCCAGCTGAGCATCTCAGGGAAACACTCCTGCTGCCTCAACCCAAATGGAGCAAGGGGAAGCTTGCTTTATAAGTTCAGACACAAGCAGGTGGACAGCTGCTGCTGTGGAAACTCAGGAGACACAGTAACTTTTTCCATTGTTTGCAAAAGGGGTGTCTGTCCACATGCGCCACAGGGCAACTGGTCTTAGGGAGGGACTATGTTTTCCGGCACCTTCTTTACAAAAGAGAAATGCTTGCACTTTTTGGTAGGGGGAAGGGAAAGTGAGTTAATGTGTTTTGGGAGACATCTCAATGTGTTTCTGGCATTTTCTGTGTTACAGGGGACATCTGGGCTGTCATCTCTCCACATGGGTGGGTACTGGAGGTTTGGATGGAAAGAAAACATGAATTTAAAGAACTTCTGTAGCATGTTTTGGCTGATGTGGGTCCAGTGAGAAGCAGCAGCAAACAGGTGCTGGTGGCTGAATGGATGGATATGTAGGCCACAATGACAGAGACAGGACAGAGTACAAGGTTCTGTGGAGTTAGGACTACTCACAGGTTTGACTGTTTCATGTGTCCGTAAGGCAATGTCACGTTTTCCATTTGGTCAAGTGAAGATGATCCTGGGGTAAATAAATTTGAGAATTATTAGCTGATGCGGTGACAAATCAGACATGCCTGCTTTACCTCTAGAAAACCTACTCTTCTTTCTCTACCTGCATCAAGAGCAGGAGCTGGCTCTTATCAGCTCTTTCCCTTTTCTAGCTCTCTGCTGTCAGAGCTACCTTATTCCAGGAGAGTTTTTCCCCACTGGCTAAGCCTGATGCTTTAAGGCCCGTGAAGGCTTTAAAGCTGCTTATAGATTGCAAAGTGGACTTTTTTAGACTTCAGACTGAGATGGACTCATGTGAACTCAGAGTCCCTGAACATGGGGAGCAAATTGTCTTTCATATTTCTAAACTCTCAGATAGTCATTAGTTATAAATAATAAATGTCACGTGGCTTGCAAAATATATATCCAGCCTATTTAAGAATACTTAATGCTTGTGGTAAGTTTTTTATCTCCAAGTATTTTTATCTTAGCTAGTGGTTTCAGCCCTTGGCCTCAGAACTGCCTATGGGAGGGAAGAAGAAAGGTAAATATCATCCATTATTCTCTTAAGAGGTGAAGAAAAGAGAACATGTAAGCCAAAGACAGAACTTGGATGAGACCCAGGGGGAATGAGGATGGACTTGTGCATGCATTAGCCATCATGGTTGCAGTGCTTTGCAGAAAGGCTGTGCTTGCTGCCTGCTTGTTGCCAGACACCAGGCAGGAAGATTTTCTGCAAGCCCCATCCTCAGCATCTTGCATCTGGGAAAGGCAGGACAGGAGGCAGAGCAGGTCCCCACTCCTCTCGGCTGCACCCCAGTGCTGACTGCAAGGCAAGCAGGGGATACATATCTTGGCTCCATGTGAACATAGCATGATTCCTCTCTCCAGTTCACTAAGCTCTCATTTCCTATGCCTCTGCTAGCGCAGTTCAGGCTGAAAAATAGTCTTCGTAATGGCCAAGCTTGTTTGCTTTCTTTGGGGATGTTTATTTAATATCTCTTCACTAATGAGTCAGGCTTTTTCTATGATCCACAAGGCATCAATATTGCATGTGCTCGGAGACCTGAAGGCTAAGAAATACATGGATGCTAAATACTGTGTATTTCAAACAGCAAGCGTTTTGTTAACAGCAACAGCTAAACAAGCCAGGGAACAGCCTGAACTTCTCGAGTCAAAGCAAGATCAAAGCACACAAAGGTTAATTGGCAAAATGCCACGGGAGCCATTCTGCAGTGGGAATTTATGATTTACAAGTGTACCAGGAAAATACTGCTTTAATCACTAGATTACGCTAAGTACTTGCCAATTTTAATAGAGTAAACCACTATTTTTTCCCATTTCAGCATCAAAAAATTTCCCTTCTTAAATATAGAAACATATAATCAGATTCTTATCAAATGCTTTCCCCCTTCTTCCCCAAGAAAAGCATTAGTATTATTAATAACGCCATCAAGATCTCTGAGAAAGGGGTGTGGAGGATGGGGGGAAGTTTTAAATCTTCCTCCCTGTCCCTATCCTGTTTTGTGCCTCCCATGACTATTTGCTTGGAGGCACTTGTCCCATTTTCCTGTTCTGCCCTCTGGGTTATTTTGTCCATGACTTGGAGTTGTCCTCTGAGCACAGAAATCCTCTGATGCCCTCCCTAGGGAGCCCTGTGTACCTCAGTTGCCTAGCATGCTCCTTGGACAACAACTTTGCCAAAACAAGGGGGGAGGGGATGTTGAGGAGCCCCCCCAACCACATGTCCCTGGTGCCAAGGACATGCCACCGAGAGGGTTGGTCACCCCACAGCCAAGGGAAGCTGCTGCAGGAGCAAGGCAGCAACCCTGGTTCACCACCTCCTGAAAACGGCATGTTAAAAATTCTATTGTCTGCTTAAATAGCATTTATAGACACCATCAATCACAAAGGTCCTAAATGCATTAAACTAAAATTTGTTTAAAGACCAGTGTTCTTCAAGACTCCTAAAAACAGCTCAAAAAGATGATCTCACTATAGCCCTCTCCTAAATTTCATGGTTTCAAGTAGGTCTCTGATGCTCAGCAGGGCTTGGTTTACACTGAGGCTCAGCGCCTGACACTGGTATCCACCAAAGCGGGGAACGGGGCAGGAAGCAAGCTCAGACTGACCCTTTCTGTTGCAAGGAAGAGGGCTCACAGTTCCCTTACCTTCATGAAACAAGATTCGGTGGCATAACATCAGAACAGGATTAGTGTAGAATAAGCTAGAATCAGTCTCACAACCTTCAGGATTGGTAAAAATCAAAAGAGAGCACAGAAACAGAGTCCTATCTCTAAGCCAAGGCAAACAGCTGACCTCTTACTCTGTTTTTAAACTCCAAGCCACCCCTCCCTGTCTCTTACCATAACTGGGCACAGCTGGGCACCCGCCGCTTGCCTCCAGCTGGGGGGAGGAGTGGTGGGGTGGGGGAGGAGGTTGAGGCAATAAACAGAAAACATATGTGAACTACAGACCTTGCTAAATGAGTTGTACGCAGTATTTTTCACTCTTGATGCAGTGGCCTTTTAGGTAGTGTTGGAGTGATCATAGGGGTGCAGTTTCTTTGGCTAAAGCTTGCGTTTTGGTCATCCGAACCCAATTTATGCAGTTGTAGCAGATGACCCATAGCCAAGGACACAGGGACAGCAGCAGGCAGTACCAGCACACCAGCAGTATGATAGGCACAGTACCTCAGTCGTCAGTGGATACCTATATTGTTTTCCTGATTTTGACTCTTAGGTCTCAAATTAGTTACCCTCTTGAGTTTGGGTTTCCCTGGCTACTTGTGTTTTTATTTATGTTTACCAATTAATCAGTGCTGCTTGCAAAAATAAGATAGTACTTACAAGCTATTCTCAAGAGAAGAAGCCTTTTACATTACAAGTTTTACTAGAGCAGTTGTACTAGAAGCAGAAATAAGGCATAAGTTAGTGTGACTCATTGCAGTAGTGCTGCTGCTCATTCCCTGCATAACTAACCTACAAGGGTGGAGGAATATTAAGTACCATGTAGGCCACTGATTTTCTTATTCATGCAAAACCTCTACTGCAAGTTTAAGGAATGCCTATACCTGTCATGCAACAGGGTAAGCTGTGATGCAGTTTGCTTTTTCTTTCTTTGTTAATGTAATTTGTTTCTATCCCTTCCTCAAACTCTCCTTTTTTTTTTTTTTTTGGCTAACTCTTCTGCAGAAAGTCAAACCACCAGCAGCTTTCTTCTACAAACAAATCCAATTAGTTAAGATTGTGGATGGATTAAGATTTAAGACTCCACAGAGATGCCTGGATGGAAACTCTTTAGGTTAGCTAGTTCTTATTCAAAAACACACAAACAAGGATGGAGGACAGCACCACATTTAACTTGGGGACTGGTGGGTGAAAACCACCAGATAATTAAAGATCTCTCTCTCTCACCCTTGAAAAGGGAGGGTCAGATAAGCCAGGATATGAGCCATTACCGGCAAGGACAGGTATGTAGGTCACTGTGTCGCATGGAAAGACACAAAGCAGAACCCAAGCAGCAGCCTGCACGCAGTGGCCCCGATCAAAGAAGAAACTGGGGACACCTTCAGAAAGAGCTCTGGCCATGGATCGGGGAACAGCAGAACAAAGAAAAACATCATACTCAGCTCTCTTCTCCCTCTGGAAAGACAGATGGTCATCTTGGCTGCTGTCAGGAGATAGCTGATGAAAAAAAAAGACCCTTTAATGAAGAATTCCTAGACTTTTTTAGGGCCAGAAATAGGGAGACCAAACAGGTGCAGGGAGTGTGCAGACAGCTGCATATACAGCACGAGTAACTTCTGCTTGATCCTACTCTTCCCGGAGTTCTTTCATCCAGAAAAACTGTCAAAGCAAGGAGAAGGGAAGAAAGATTTCTCTCCTAAGGCATGGAACACAAATGAGGCAGATGGCAGGACTGATACAAAGGTTTCAGGCATTCATTTTTTGGGAACAGGTTAGGAGAGATCTGAATCCAGCTTCAGCAGGGTGAGCCATCTATTAGTCTGCAGCTCTGGCTGAAGAGCTGCTACTGCTCTTGGAAATAAAAGTTGCCAGCATATAGATGCCAATAAAGTACACATGGTAAGCTAAAACTGATTGCATGAGAGAATCCTGGAGGACCAGCTACCCAGCAGGAGTCACCAAGGATAGAAGTGCTGACAGTCACTTCTCCACTGCTTTCTAGTGATGACTGTTTAGATCCATGTGACTCCAGAAGGCACCATGCTTGTCACCTGCCGGGCAGTTCCCTTGATTATATGGTGTTGCACAGCAATAGTATATGACTATTTCCCTGGATCAAGACGTGGGTATTTCAGGACACAGTATTTTAAATAACTGTTTATACAGTAACAGCTGGCTGCAATGAAGTCATCAAGTGTTTCTGAGGTTACTTAGTACTGCAGAAAAACCGAACAAGAATCTGCCTGAGCTCCTTAACCATGGCCTGTGTCCCAAAGGGTGCCACAAACCCGATGAGAGTGGCAAGGGCTCAGCACTGCAGCAGAAGCTGCTTTTGGTGCTAGAAACCCAAATTTTGATAGCCTTTGATCTAAATAGCTTGAATATTGGGGGAGAACCATAACACTGCAAAAGTCTCTTTTATGATGAGGGTGATTAAACACTGGAGCAGGTTGCCCAGAGAGATGGTAGAGGCCACACTCCTGGGCACATCCAAGGCTGGGCTGGACAGGGCTCTGAAGAGCCTGACCTGGATGAAGATGTTTCTGATCATTGTGAGGGGGTTGGACTAGATGACCTTTAAAGGTCCCATCCAACCCAAAGATCTCAATTGCATCAGCCACTCTGCCCTCATCAGAAAGGTCCTGTTGCACTCTGTGCTTCTGCTGGTACCAGCTCTGAGCAGAATGGTGCCAGTTTATCAAGAATATCTGCCACCAACAGAGCTTATTAGAGGATAAGACCTGCCTTGTGTGAATGTTGAGTTGGAAATGCAGTTTCTTTTCACATTGTAATAAATCTGAATGTTGCAACCCCCTGGAAAATAATTGTTTAGGACTGATCGTAATGGAGAAACAGTATTTTTTAGAGTCTGCCTGTGGAGTTTTTGTGTCATTATGAAAACAAACATTTCATATGGAAGCAGGAAATTTATTACAAAAAAGTCCCTCGAAGTGAAAGCAAGACACTTCACTACCATCCAAACTTTGCCAAACATGAATTTCTGTAGAACTGTGTTTTTTTACTGGCCTGCAATAGCTGTCATTGGTTATTGTTTTCCTGTCCAATTCTAATTAGTATAGCAATATCCAACAAGGTGTGCTGAAAAATTATATCACGTTATATGGGCAAAAATATACTTATAACATATTTGTAATGACAAAAGAATGAGGTTGATAAATGCAGTTTATTTCAGTCTATGGGGGCTGGTATGAAAGATCTGCAAAAGGCTGGTGGGACCCAGGTGAGCCTATGCTGAAAGAACTGCAGGAAGAGCTGTACCATCAAATCTCTTCTAGAGAGCAGTAGACAATATGAAAATGTTAGATTAGGGGCAGAGTGGTCATTTTGAGCAACTTTGCATTTTAAATTGGCCAGCAAGCAGAAGGTTGAGAGAGACCAGGAACACAAAACCTGGGTTCCAGTATTAGCAAGTCAAATTGTGAACTGACGTCAGGAACGCAGTGATGATTATGTCATGAATTTCACAATATTTGGTGCAGTTTCCTACAGCTCTTGCTCCTGCAACTCTGTAATTACATGAAAACTCCTATTCCCATTTAAAAGTAAAAAACGTTTCCAGCCTTGTAAGTTTGGAAAGCATTAACCAAACACTCCAAACCAAAACAGTAAATAAAAAAGCGCATCAAACTAATTATTAAACTCCCCCAGACTCTCAGGGTTTTCCAGCAGACAGCTCATGCTGTGTGATGGTCTGAGTTGAGCTGATAGTGCTGGCAGCTCAACTGGAGAAAATTTGATTTTCTTGAGGGGAAGGTGACTAAGAGGGGGTATCTGTTTTTGAAGATAAGAGGCTAAAATCCAGTGGCTGTGTGGTTGGTAGGAAGGAATAGCTGTAGCTTTCATGAGGCTTTTTGTGTGTGCGTGAGAGATGGAGCTAGGAGAAAGACTAAAAGTGGATCCTAGCTTTCATGGCAATCTTTACTTGCTCCCTATCTCTTTCTAATATTTTTCTTACATAGCACTACAGAAGTTTTTGGACACCTGGGAAATGCATCACTAATTGGGATATATACACACATCTATATATGCGTCTATATATTCATATATATCTGTATATGTGTATTTTAAATGTCTGCAAGAGCCGCAACACACAAGATGTACAAAATAAGAATGTAGCTGCCACAAATCTATCTTTAATCCTTCTTTAATTACACGGGCCAGTGGGGCCTTAATGCTGAGACTGTGCTGTGCTGCAGAGAGCTCCAGCAAGTGTAAAGGAAGCAGCAGCACCTGATGATGCAGGATGATACAGGACAGAGCGTGAAGTGAAGGCTGTATAATTAGGAAACCACTTTATTGTGAAGCAGGCAGCCTAATGAAAGCAGCTGATGAGACCAGCTGAATGCATCTGTATTGACAATAGCGTGCTAGCATCATTAATATCCGTCATTGTTTTCCCCCGCGCCCCAGCACATCTCTGAGCGCATAGAGTGAGGTAACCTCCCCACACCACAATGACCAAAATCCTTAGTGAATTGCTATGCTGAGAACTGCCTTGAATTTCTGTGTTGTGATGGCCACTATGTCGAGTTTGGGGGGGGGAGAATTTAATCTCTGAGCTCACCTATGGCAAACAGCCAAGAAAGAATGGCTGCATCCTACTCCTGCTTCACACATGCTCCCTCATGTGTGAAGGACATGGAGGAAATACAGAAAATACAACTGGGCAGCGATAGATGCAGAGGAGTAGACTATGCTCAATCCCAGCAGAAAGATAACAACAAATACAAGGCACTTCCACAGAGCTCTTCCTCATGAACCTTAAAATGCTGCTCGCACACGTCAGTGAACTCATCACTCCCGGCTCTTCTGAGAGGGGGTCAAAATCCAATGACCTGTTGTTCTCTCAGGAAGACTGGGGCAGAAGGAGAGAGCAAGGTGCTTCTTTAAGGCCTGACATATGAACAGAAAATGAGTCTGCTAATTTTCAGTGCTTAATTCTGAAAAATTTAGCTTATATGCCTCAAAAAGAGCTTTGAAGATCCCTGACTGATATTTCCCCTGCATCTGGTACCCTATACTTTTTTCCTCCCTGAGGGTATTTTGTGCAGTTTGGCTTGGAGAAGCTGACACCTTCTCTGTGTATGCTGATGGACCAGCCCCCTGCTTTTCAGCTTAGCTGTTAATGCAAGTGGAAATACATCCAGGAAGAAGCTTGCCCTTTTGCTGCCCTTGATGCACCTAGACTGAGCCTACAGGATTTTGGGTCTCCAGAGCTCTCCATCTAGCAGCTTGTGAAAACATTCTGAATTTACTACCCTTTTAACCAGCAAAGAAAATAAATCTTCCTTGCCATAAATGCTAATGTTGGTGCACTGAGAAATCCAAAGGGAGGCTGCAGAGGGAGAGAGAAACATTCCCCGTGCGATGATTAAAGTGCCAGTTCATGAAAGCTGACGTCAGCGCGTGCTTTCAGGGTGGCAGAGCACTTTGCATTTATCCTTTCCTTGTTTGTGCTCCATCTGGATGGGCTCCAGTGGAAAAAAAAAGAAGGAAAAGGAGAAGCTAATGCCTTTCTAATACACTTCTGAATTCCTTCAGTTTCACACAGGGAGCAGGCTTTGAAACATCTAGCTTCTGCTTGCCCAGTTCAGTGAGATAAAAGAAACCAAAGGCAGCTGGTGCTCGGGCCAAACTAAGTCATAATTAGATTGTCATAGCAAACAGTCAGCTGGGGCAGCTCAAAGGAAGACCAAAGGAGAGCACATGGGTAAACAACATCTTCTCAAGATTTGATAACTTGCAGGGACAACCCTGTTTTCCATCAAGAAGATTCATCCCAACTCACAAGTGCTTTCACATAAAGTTATGATGTTTCAAAACTCAAAAAAGCTACACAAGTAAGCTACAGGTTTCTGCTAAAAATGGTCTGGTGGGAAGACACCCAAGAGCCGTTCCCCAACTCCATGGCTGGAGGAGAGGATAAGCACAGCCAGTACTAGGCTTCCTATTGAAGTAGATTTTCCTTCCCCAGGATAGAGCAGCACAGGGAGTGCCACAAACTCTCTCTTTCCAGAACTTTTTCTTTATTTCTGAGCTGCTTTTGGAGTCAGTGGGAAAGGCTTACCCAATCACTGTGGTCACACACATGCTGCAACTGCTCCAACAATTACACTGCAGGGTTTCTTGCTAAAGATGGCTACTGATAATTTGGTTTTAGAGCTACACACTGGTACTGTCGTGCAGCATGGATGATGATTGTGCACAACAGTGGTTTCGGTCTGTGGCCACTCTCATAGCTAGCAAAATTACTTGGTACAGACAGCTCATGTTGATCAGTACAGGAGTTAGCTTGGCAGTGAAGATGCCTCTTAAATACTGAAACAACAGCTTTGCATTTACTGGAACTATTCAAAAGAAACAACTTTCTCCTCAGACATGCTGATGATTTAGTGTTTCAAAAGTCAGGATGGCAGTATAAAAAAAAATCAAAAGGTTTCAAATCAGTAATATTTGTCAACTATATGCTTTCAGCTGAAAAATAACTCAAAAGGCAGACATCCTGCATTGCTGATTATTCTGAAACTAAATAGCCTTTGAAATAACATCCTGAAATGAAAACTTTCACTTTAGGTCCACCATCATTTTTCTTTCATCAAGTAAAAACTGAAAGACAAACAGACCAACAGCACAAGAAAACACTTCCATTTCATCAGCCTAATTTCTTCTCAATAGGATTCACTTTTTTGTGTTCTGAAGGACATACCATCACCATGTAAACAGATCTGAGATCGGATCCCTGAAGATCCTGACTCTTCCTACTCTACTCAATGTGCAAGGATCCCTTCAGAGCTTGGTGCGACCTGCAGCCTTGCACCTTGCAGGCTGGAGGTGGAACCTGGTGAGCTAATTACTGGGTGTGGGAATGCAAGTGGGAGCACGATGGGAGGGCAGTGAATTTCCCTGTCGTCTCCGTTCCCCAGCCCGTGATACTCCCGGCCTGGGCTGCCACGCGCCCAGCGTCTCTGTGTGTAAGTGGCGCATCGGGGCAGACCTGATCCGCAGCGCAGTTCGCGGCTCCTCGCCCCTCCCTCCCCCCTGAAACAAACTGCCGATATTTTGCCGTATTTGCATTCAATCTAAGGTGAAAAACAGGCGTTAAGCTGGCACAGCCACCAGTCTCTCTGTGCTAGTGATCAAGTGATAAGTTGTACGGTGGTTATACAACTGGGCTGTGTCTGTCGAGCCAGGACTGCCGGGTTTAATCTCCTGCTCAGTCACTGACTCATCACATAGCCTGGAGAACATCATTTCACCTCTCTGCACATAAATTTCATCATCTTTAGTTGCGTGGTAATAAGGCTATCTCACAGGAATGTTAGGACACACAAATTACCCTCATAAATATTTGTAAAATTCTCTAGATGATGCTTCAACAAAGGCAATAAGTTTGTTGTTGTTGCATAAGTAACAGCCAGGGGAATGTCCTAATTGTCGGGCTGGCTTATTTACTTACCTTGTACCAGAGATTTCTGGCAGCTGCGACAAAAGGACATCTCAGGTAGGGGAAAGGGTGAAGAGATTGTTTGACTACTGCAGTAGGAGCAGCAGCAGGAAAAGGTCAGCTCAAGCAACAAAAACAAGTACGTGATAGATAAATGTTATGTCAAAGGCTAAGTGGCATTTGTGGCATTTTCAGCTCAGATGCACAAGGAGCTTATGTAGATGACACAGTGATGCAATACGTATGTCTAATCCTGTTAGCAATGTTCCACAAAGTCCCGTGTCATTTCTTCAGAGTACATGCTGAACTCTGGTTTTGGACTTTAAAAGCATTTAGATACCTGAAGTTCTGCTTTTGCGCCTTCCTGCAGGTGTTATTTTTCTTGCCTGTGGTGAGGATCTCACTGTCTGTCCTCCACCTGAGGCTGTCTGGGAAGCACAGCCGAGGTATGTCAGTGCCTCTGATCCCCAAAGGGTCTGGGATGGATACTCAGGGACACTGTATGATTCATACAGTCACTCCGTTTGGCTGTGGGATGTTTAGTAGCTGCTGCAACCCAGGCCCTCGAGGCTCTACTTGCAGACAGGCAAGGTTTCTGAGGGTTCCAAAGTCTATGCTGAAGTAATATAAGATGGTTGCTGAGAAAGCTAAGGAGAGAGACAGCCTGGAAACTTTCAGAAGATGCACCCTTGATTTTTGTTGTCTAATCTATCCCAGCTGCGTCCTCCCCACTTACTCCCAACTTCTGTGTTTTACTTTGATCTGAAAGCTGATTCAGAGGACACCTGTGGGCAACCTGGCAAGTGCAGGTAAATCCCTCGTGGGTGGAGAGCTGCTGAACCAGTGCAAGAACACAGAAAGCATCTTCTTCCTCATCCACCCACTGCGAAGCCCTTACACAAGGACCAACTTCCCTGCCGTTGTTGAACTGAACCACTGCTGAGCAACCCTGGCTGTTGTTTCACTCTGGGGATTATCTCCTATCACTACCTAAGCCCATTGGGGCCCTCAGGTGGTGCTTTCCATCACCTAAGCAACACAAATGGTAGCTTAAGGGTTTTCCTCCATGGTTGGTTTTTAACACCAAAAGGAATTTTTATAATATCTTTTATGGTTATGATAGAGATACTTTGAAGGTATCATGTCCCTTCTCTTCACAGCCGTAATAACTTTAGACCAATGAGAAAGAACTCTTAGATGTCTGGAAGCAGCTGGTTTCTCCAGCTGAAATAACTCACTCCAGGGTCAGCCCATGGATCAGTGGCAGGAATTCCTGACCGCCTCTCATGGAATCATGTCCCTGAAGCACCCCTAGTCCAAAGAGGCTGTTAAATCCTTCTTGCAGGGAAGCAGAAGGCCTGGACACTACAAGCACTCTACCACAGAAACACATTCATGGATCCCATGCTTCATCCAACAGAGAACATTAGCATGTTTTCATACCCAACTTCTACAAATCCTGCTGAAGGCCTGCAATTAGGGAAAACCCATACAGTTCAGCAAATAACGTTTTCTCAGTAAACTTAATGTAGCTATGACTTTGTCATGAGTGACAGTTTCATAGGTCACAGAAATGGAAAGACATAAGGAAACTTCCTATAGCCAGTGAGTAGTTCCAACTACCCTTTACATAAGCTCACTTGTGTTTAATTTGATTTATTTTCTAAAACTCCTCAAGCCCTGTTCTTTTTCTCTCTTTTCCCTTAAGGTACTGTTCTCTCCAATGGTCAAAACCAGAATAATTTTTTGTTTGTGCTAGAATGGTCATCAAAAGCAGCTAAAGTTAATGAATTCCAAAATGAGACAGAGACTCCTGGACTCCTGGTAGAAATACTTCTCAGGTCTCTGGTTGAGCAAACTGGGTACTTGGAATAGAATTAGTTTTAACACAATAGTTCACAGGAGCATCCGTCCCTGTTGTGCTCACAGACCTATGATACCCAGAAAATCTGTTTTATTTAAGTAATATATGAACTACTTTACGGATAGATTTTTTTGTCCTGCTAGTCCCAAAGTCCCAGATACCTTCCTTCTAAAAAAAAAAAAAAAAAGGCAGGAGGAGAGAGGAGGGAGAAGAGGGAGGAGGAAGAGCAAGCATTGCAAACCTGTGATCCTCCAATAGCAAATTCCTTAAATATTCCAGGGAGAGTGAATCATAAAAATGAAGAGCTGTAAAAATCCAGACCTTTTCCTTTCTTTAGGTGGGGCTGTTTCCCCTCAATGATTTAGCTAAATATCCCTCAAAGTAACAAAATTCTTGCCCAGATGCCCCAGACTATCACATACTGCCTAGCTGTTATATTGCATCATTTGTCATTAGCACATCTCACCACCTAGAAGATGGTGGGAGGAAACATTTAGCAATCTCCAAAGCCACGCAAAATTCTCTGCAGATGTTTTTTCTGAACTTTCCCTCTCTTCCCTAAGTTCACTGAGCACCTAAACTGGACTTTGGGGGCAAACTGACCCTAGACCTTACAAAGCAGAATGCAGACACTGTACCGTGATGAGAGGGAGGTCCATCAGCAGTAACAAAGAAGGCCAGAATTTAAACTCCAGAACTGCTGAAGCTGCAGGCAAATGTTTGCCAACACTTGTCAGGCTTCATCTCTTCCCTGTTTGAAGAACAGATTATTTCTCAAGACCAGGGAACAGTGTAATATTTACTCCCAATGTCCTTCTTGACAACCTGAGCTTTTGGCCAGTACCCACAAAGGTCCTTTGGATCATGTGTGCTGAGCACTAGCTCCCCTCCAGAGGAAGCATTCCTAAAGCCTGTTTTCTCAGGGTGTTAGAAAATCACACAGAAGAGGTGCTTTTCAGTGGTGGGCAAGACCACCATTGGCCAAAGCAAAATCCTTGGCTAAAATGGCATCCAATTAATCAATTTTTCCATACAGATTTGAATTCCTTCTAAGCCTCTCTTCTTTTGTGCTTCAGCAGGCAACCTGTCTATTCCACATTCACTGAGGCAAAATGCCATAAGGGCATTTGAAACTGAGAGCATGTCATTACAGAAAAAAAGGAGGAATGGACAACTGACAGTTAAGATTACTTCTTGATTTAACATGATGCTGAATGCAAAGTATCCAGACCTAATCAGTTGTCATTCATTCATTCCAGATTAATGTTACCTTAATAAGCATGGAGGGAACGTTCAGCAGTAATATCTTCATGGAAATGATTTTGCTTGTGGAACAGCTGCAAACTGCATGATTCTTGATTTTTTTTTTTAAATTCCAGTGCAGTTCACCACATACTTTAGTCTACAGAAGAAAGATGCCAGAAGATACTTCCATAGACTAAATAAGAAGCCTGCCAGTTCCTGCTCCAGCTCCTGCTGTATTCGTGCATTAAAGCTACACCAAAGCTACAGAAAGTAGGAGAAGTCTCCTGTTGCATTACTAGGACAGAGCCAATATAATTTAAGATTGATGGTTTCCTAGTTCCCAAAAGCATCAGTAAAGGCAGCATTCCTTACAGGCTAAAATGCCACAGGGAACTGCAGTCCAAAGCAGAATCACCCAGGCTCCTGCACAAGAGTTATTTCCACTCTAGAATCCTTCAGGATAGTGAATGAGCTAAGAGCCATCTTTCCTCTCACTTCCCAACTGGCTGCACTTCTTATAATTTAGATTTTAGAAGCTCAGAACAAAATCTAACTTCCTAAGCGAGAAAAGGGGATGTTTAGTTATTCTAGCAGGGGGCACAAGCATGAAACACAAGAAGCACTTGTACCCATCTCTAGGCAGAACAAGCCTGATGTGAGAGACAGCAGCATTTTGTAACTCTAACTCATGCTCCAGGACTCCCACCCTGCTTCCTGTATGCACACATGATTTGGAAAGGTAAATCAGCACTGAACTACTGTTCTTGAGTTTCCTTTGAAATACCTAGTACTGGTGAAAGGTTCTGTAGAGAACTATTATCTTTTTACTTCTCCCCAAACCAAGAGTTGTATGAGCAGTGGCTATCAAAGTTCTCAGTAAGAAAGACGACTCACAAGAACAACAATTAGGGATGAGAGGAGATAGCAGCCTTTGGATATTTGCTCAGCTTCCTTAGATAGGAGGCTTATATTTTTCCAATGTGTCTGAGGCATAGGTGCTGTGGAATAGACTGAAATCTTATCTCTTGGTTGGAAGCTGTGTTTGCTTCCATTTCCCAAGCTAAATAAATATCAGGTAGATACTTAATGACCCACGGTGAAGACAGGGGCAGGAAGAGCAGCCTGTCCTGCACTGGAACAAGATGCAACTGCTTCTGTTTTACATTCTAAATATATCTCCATTTTGTGCTGCATGTAGAGCTCACAGACACATCTGTGGATAAGATGCAGGTAAATAAAAGCCCTACTATTAATAGCCCTACCTTTGAGAGCAGATCAAAGTAGACGTGAGTGCAACTACAGCCCCTGAAACCTGGCTATGTAACTTGTACTCTGCCCACCTCTTTTTACCTTAGCATGGACAGTGACAGGAGTGAAATGGAAAAAAGGAGGAGTCTGAATACCTTCTGTGTGCATAATAACAAATTTAGGAAACCCAGAACACCTTCTTCTTGGAAACATTATAATTTTCTACTGATTTGCATTTCTGGAGTGGAAATGTAGTACACATCACAAAAAATTGCACCAGTGCAAACCTCACTTTGGCTTCAATAAAATTAAAATGTAAAGTATTTAACATAGGAAATAAGAAAGATATTGGGAAACAAGATCACGTGGATCTTGTGAAGTACCTTTTGTACTAATAGATCATATGAATTGGCCTGCAGGTTTAAAATAAGGAAAATCTAATTTCCAAAAAGGATGATCGCTGAACTCCTGATCAGAATTTAAAAAACAAAACAAAACAAAACAAAAAGTGAAAAACAACTTTGCAAGCTCTTTATGGATAATAGCCATGGAGTCTCCAGCCTGGGAGACCTGAACACAACAGAGGCCCTATGAAAAGGGTTAAGCCCAGCTAGCTTGGAGGTACTGCATTTTTGTTCAGACCCCCTTACTAGCTGCTAGCAAAGAAATTCCTTCATCACAGGAAGACTCATTCTGGAACCAGCTCCCATACAGGAGAGGACAGGAGGATACAGGACTGTCTCTAGGCTATTTAGCCCTGGAGGAGAAGTGACTGATATGGCCCAGCTCCACACCCAGCCCCAGATGAAAGGAGCCTGGAGTCCAAGGCAGCACAGAGCCTGCAGTTATTCTATTTGTGCTGCCCAGCACTGCACCAGGGATGCCATATGGATCCAAGTTGCTCAGAAGCCAGCTTAAAGATGTTTCCACGGCATTGTACTTGCCCATGCAGAATCACCTCAGCACCTTCAACGCAGTGGTCTTGCTGGAATATCACATGTGAAATTGCAGCTGCTGTTTATCTCACTTACACCTTACTATTGGGGAATACCAGGTTGCAATCACGGACTTGTCTCTAACATTTTAAATAGAGGTTTATAAGAGAAAGGGACAAATGCACAATTAAGAAGCCAAGATGCATGAACAGGTGTTCTTGCTTTGGGCAATCAATTGACATCCTGAGTATTACTCATGAAACAGAGAATGGGACTCCAGAATGAAAAAGCTTTTAACACTTTGTCCTGGTTTCAGCTGGGATAGAGTTAATATTTTTCATAATAGGTGGTTCAGTGCTGTGTTTAGGATTTAGTATGAGAATAATGTTGATAACAAATCAATATTTTAGTTGTTGCTAAGTAGTGCTTACTCTAAACCAAGGACTTTCCAGTTTCCCGTGCTCTGCCAGCACAAGAAGCTGGGAGGGAACATGGCCAGGAAAGCTGACCTGAGCTGGCCAAAGGGATATTCCATGCCTTAGAATGGCATGCTTACTATATAGACTGGGGGAAGAAGTCCAGGAGGGGCTGATTGCTGATCAAGGACGGGCTGAGCATCAGTCAACAGGCAATGGGTAATTGAATTGTGCACCACTTGTTT
This sequence comes from Callaeas wilsoni, assembly GCA_013398955.1. Classification (NCBI taxonomy): domain Eukaryota; kingdom Metazoa; phylum Chordata; class Aves; order Passeriformes; family Callaeidae; genus Callaeas; species Callaeas wilsoni. Next base: position 113,095 of record VWPU01009676.1, on the reverse strand, counting down.
TTCTTGAGTTTTATTCTTCTCTCTTTTTTGTTATTTCCCATTTCATTACAATTATTATTATTAAATTTTACTTTATTTCAGTTATTAAAACTGTTCCTATCTCAACCCATGGGTTTTACCTTTTTCCAATTCTCCTCCTCATCCCACTGAGGGGGATTGAGCGAGCAAGTGTGTGGTACTTAGTTGCCAGCTGGCGTGAAACCACAGCATACTTTGAACTTCATCCTCCACCTGACTGGTCTGCAGAAGATAATTCTACAATACATTACTGACCAATGTTATTTGGCCCAAAATCCCTGGGTAACCAAGAAGCTCCATTCGTATCCAACAGGTTGTTTATTCTGCTACTCTCTCTGTCACAGCAGAGAGCAGCCTCATCAGAGAAAGGTGTTTGTTCCACTTGTGTTACAGAGAGGTTGTTTTAATGTTGTTTTCTGTGTCAGCCTTCCGTTGGCGCTTCTTGGTTCTTCTTCGTGACACAACCCAGCCAAGTAAAGAACCCACCAGGACCCCGGCTACTGCAGTCACAATGACAGCCCAGTAGGGGACTGAAGATTCTGTTTTCTTCAAGCTGAGATCTGAATTTCCAAGTCCACTATTTCTTTGCGTGGAAAGAAAAGGTTTCTCCTACAAAGGGAGAGCAAAGGCTTTACTGACCACAGACCACTCAACAAGCAGTATTCCAACAATATGCCATTGCCCATTCACAGAGAGGAACGGTCGACCTTTAGACAATCAGCTGGTTTTGCCTTCTCTCTAGCTTAGCCCAAACACTCTCCTGCTCTACTGCCTGAAAATTCTGAGAACACAAAAAAGAAGCCGCCTCAGAATCAGGAGTGGTGGCATCACTTCCTAATTTGCTTGCTGCAAACAAGCAAATGGAAATACATAGACTCATTAGAACTAGCTTTAATGAGAGGCTTTCCACTTCAGTAAGGATAAAGTTTTTTGTCTTAAATCTTAAATAGATTTCCCTGTCTGTAACAAAACAGGAGTATATTTTAGCTATTTGAAGCTTTCACAAAGATACTCTTTTAAAGAGCTTTAGCAGTGTGAAGAAAGGAGAAAAAAACAGAGGTAATTAATGGAGAGAGCACCTTGACCTTTACTTACAGGGTTTGGACACTTGAGTTTTGATCTGTCATGGGTAAAGTTGTTGTAAGTCTGCTTTTCACCAACTGGCTCCAGCTGAAGAAGAGAAAAGCAATGTTAAACATAATGATGAATATTTTTCTTCTCAGACTCTCTTGATTCAGACAGTTACAACTTCTTATCGAATCTTTTTGTGCTTGCAGTAGTGAAGAAGTGTGGTAGAAGGAGCACAGGAAAGTTTGCAAACATTTTAACAGTCATGAACTGAAGACTGAGAATCTGATGTAATGGCTGCAGAATAACTCCCTCAGAAACAAGGGATAGGATAAGTCTTACTTCCTTTTGCATTCGTCTGAATACAGCATATTTTAAATATTCTGCTAAAGCAAAGTGGTTCACTATTACACCCAGTTCTGCCATGCAGTCATCTCAAATGGCAGTGTAAACCACGAAGGCAAAAACCCACGTGACAGATGATAGACATATTACTTAGCACATTACTTAAATAAAGATGCCTAGGTGTCATGGGGATGGGAGTTACTTCAGAAATGACAGTTATAGTTAGAGGATGGGACAATGCCAACCTTTGCAGTCTTCACTCAGATGAGAAATTCCCTGGGAGTTTTAGCTGAGGCTAGGTTCACAATCTTGCAAGAAGCGAGTTAAACAGAGCCTTTTATATTATCAGTTGTCAGCTAAGTTGCAATAGCTGACCATAGGCTCACCCTGAGCCCATTTGCAACTCAACATAAAATATGCCCAGGCTAATAGCAGGCAGTTGTGCTTGGCTAGGAGCGCACATAGCACTGGTTGCCATAGTTAAGCTAACGAGTAGAGGCTTGCTCAGTCACGTTAACTGAAGTGTTTACAACTGTTGCATGGACGTGCCTGAAGTAATGACTTCAAGATTGGTCCATAGAGAACTGCAAAGTTGCCATCCAGCACTTCTGGGAATACAGTGCAGAGGACGGCTGTTGCTTCTGCTGTTGTCCATACAGGCATTTACTGTCCTCAAGGGATTAAAGTGTCAGCTGCATGCTGAAGAGAAACAATACAGCAACAAGCCCAACACAACATGGAAAAAACAAATTCTGTTCATAAGATTCTCATATGGAAACACTGGGAATACTTTCTTTCTCTAGTTCATTTTTAATAAAAAATTTTAAAAATAGAAACAAGCTGGCAGAGACTGAAAAATAGAAACATATGAACTACAGAAAAATATAACTAGGGAAGAGAAGAAAGCTAACAAGTGAAGAGAAGATGAGAAGCAAAACAGGATGCCAAGTTTTGCTGATTGTTGTAGGGTCCTGATGGACTCTTTTATGAGTCCTAATCACTTGGCCCACCCACCAGCTAATGCAGTGAAGACAGAATTTGGTAGTTTTGTTGGACCTTAAAGGGAACAGCTCAGTTATTTGTACGATGTGTGGCTCTTATCTTGCAGCATTCTGCCTGCGGTGCAACTGGTTATTTGTAGATAATTGTAATTCTTCCCATGCCAGGGCATTTGGTGAGGATTCTGGCACAGAGCCCAGACAAAAGATGATAAAATGCAAAATTCTGTAACCATCCATGCTTACTTCATCGCTATGCAATCTGTTCTTCAGGAGCATTAGCTTCTGAGCTTTGAAGATGACAGTATCCTCAAGTCCATGAGCATACTGGACAAGTTCTGGAAGAAACCCACAGCTCCTCTAGAGTATGTGGCAAGCATGGAGGCAGAACACAAGCCAAACACACTGTCCGTGTGTCTTTTCACCTTGGCCAAAGACCTGACAAGGTGGGTTTGGGACCAGTGGAAACCCATTAAGACGACAGAGTCCTCTGACTTCAGAAAGCAGGAGCACAATTTGTTTCGCACGAAACAAAAAGGGCAAAGAACATTACGGTGAGGGAGAGACTTTGTAAGCCATCCCAATCCCTGCATACCCACACAGTGGCCAGGCACAGTCTGGCCCTTTATGTGCACTGACAAGAATCCGTGTCATTTGGCCATAAGCCTGCAGCCTGCCGAGCTTTTCAGGGAACAGGGAAACAATACAGCCTTACAGTAAGCTTGCACAGCCTTGCCGTACAAGGACTGCAAGGGAAAAGCAGGGATGTGTTACAAGAACTACATTTAAATAGTAAACAGTAATATCTGCAGTTGGCATAGACCAACAGATCTCTATGGGAGGGAATAGTTGTGCTTTGCATCAGTAAGAACGTGATCCCTGCCACCAGTAGAAAGCTTTGTGTCAATATCCTTATATGCGTAGGAAATGAGTGACAGTCTGGACAGAAAAAAACCTCTGGTGGCATAGGAAAAAAGCCTGATGGTGATTCAGGAATGAGTAATGGCCAATAGGAATACCACATGGCAACAGAAACCAATTTAAGACTGCCATATGCCCAGGTACTGTCTCTTTTTTTTTCCTTGAAACCCTCAGCCATGCTCAATTTGAATTTTTCTGCATTTGCCTGGGGTTTCTGGCCCACCATTAGCCCTGTTTAAGCTATGAAGCAGAGTGAAGCCTACCAGCCTGCTGTCATCTGGAGTCCCAGACAGGGAAGCCTGATGGAAAACAGGCAGATTTGCTGTGCATGCACAAGTCAATTACTCCAAGCATGTGCATGCATTGTACATTCTATAACCCTGGACCTACAGCTCGTATGCTATACTGGGCAACTGCACAGATTCCTGCCCTGCATTTTCCAGTCCTTCTGCTCAAGATCATTCTGGGGTATCTGGTAAGTTTCTTATCTTGCTTGAACTTTTACTTGGATGGAAAAGAAATTCCCCTCCATTTATGCTTGTTTCTTGTACAAACCAAGATGCAGGATGTGTTCTAGCACAATGTGTTTGGGTACTGGTGTTTACAAGACAAGGGGAGAAAACGTTGCTGTGGCATGAAAATGCCATAGTCTTCCTCCCAACGTGGGGAAACGTTTCTGAAAGCAACTGTGACCGTGGAGTTATCAAGTCTAGCATGTGCCTCTTACACCTTCTTCCAACACTATTCGAAAGCTATCATTTCCCCCAAAATGACAGATGGAATGTGATTACGAGCATCATAAGTTTGATTTCAGCCCCCCATTAGTTTTAGTGACTCTACTAAAACTGCCTCAGATGCAAGAGTGGGTGGTACAACATGTCCACACTATTAATGGCAGCAAAAATTCAGTCACGTATATGTTTTCCTAATAAATATAACAGAATTCACTGAAGAAGGGCAAGCTCATTGAACAGACATTTTCAGCAAACCTACAGAATTTAGGCTTTAAGTAGGCTGACTTTTTGTTTTAATGCAAGTTATTTGCCAAATCAGAAAGGAATTTTTCATTACATTAAGACTCTCAATACTTCTCATTTTGAATGAGCAAAGACTTACACCGTTTCATCAATACGATCACTTTGGATTACATTCCTAAGCAATGCAGAGTGAGAAGAACCTCAGAGTTGAGCAACCCCCTCTTATTAGGGTATCAATTTTATGTCTTGCTTACTCTTTTGTTTCAGACACCTTCCTCAGGATCTTTTGTAGATACTGCTACACAAACACATAGGGATCTAAGTTGTAACCCCTTACCATGTTATTCCAAAGAGCCATGGCCATCTCAGCATAGCCTCTTACACTGAAATGAAAGCAGTCTGCAGCAAAGAAACTCATATCTGGCTTGCTGGTCTGCAATAAAAGCAAAAATGTATTTCTCAGCAAATTTCACTCTTTGAGATCTGTAATAGTGTACTGCACTTGGTATACCCACTTCACAATTTTGGTATCTTCCTAAAGGCAATATGGTCATGTTTTCACACTGGACTGGAAATAAACTTAGGTGCTCCTAACTATGGGCTGATCACTGCACCTTGAGACCTTCTATGTAATGCAGCCTGCTCAACTTCACACGGAAATTTTCATAACAAAAGTAAACTTATCATTAAGCCAACAGTCACAGCTGTTACACGCACCCTGCCATTGACCCGCATTCCATTTTGTACCGAACCCATAGAAAACTGCTTATTATTGCTTTTTAAACTTCTGTGACTCAGATTTACAACCTTTCAGGTGTTCAAATTGTTGATAACAATAAAAATGGTGGGCTTATCCAACTGAGGCAAATGTCTCTCTTAGGGGGAATTTGCCTCATCACTACTTGTATGGCAACCATTGTTCGACCTTGTAGACTGCCAGAAAAAAAAAGAATGGGGATGGTATGAAAAAAGGATCAGTACTATGCAAAAGTGGGTTGTTTTGACTAGGATTCATGCTGGATATTTGTATCCCTAACTACACAGCATATATAATGCTAAGGCTGGAGAAAAGGAGGAAAATTAGTGTTTGGTTTCAAAGGCTGCTTCCTGTTTCTAGGCTTGGATGAGTCAGAAATTCAAGTGCTGGTCTCCATTTGAAGAAAACCTGAACGCATTCCATAACCTAAATCGAGAAACTGTGGTGAATGCTAACCAACCTCCTCAACAAGGGAAGCAACATGCAGTTTAGAGGAAGTCAGAGGGTGCCTAGTTTATGGGTGCACACTATGAATGTTTCCTAAAGCCATTTTGATTCACAGGCAGCACTGTGAACCTTCTTGTTTTCTTGTGAGACTTCCTGGCTTCTCCTCTCTCGCTCTTACCACAGATTCCACACCGTGCCACTGGACTGTGCAAAGAGAAGAAAACACGGTGCTTTGTGGCACAGGTCTTACCGGCTTAAGAGGAATCAAGACACTGGCTCTTGCACAATGGGGAAGCAAAACAGGACTCACGCTATCCAGGGGCACCAAGGTGTTCCGGAAAAACGGCTGCGTGACAACAGCAAAGTCCTCCCGCTGCTCGTACCGACCGCTGTTGACCAGCCACAAGGCTTCAGCCTGGATGCAGTGTAATCAGTGAAAACAGAAGAGTTACTTGCGAGGCTCATCTAACATTTGTCAGCTATCAAAAATATGCAGATTACACATCTTTCAGTGTAGGAAGCCGTAAATCGTTAGTGTAAATCCAGCTAAATGTTATAAAGCAGTCAAGAAAATGGCTAAGAAAATAATTTGGTTCATGAAGAGAATTTCATGAGGAAAATGCACAGAAGTTGGGTTAATTCAAACAAAAATAAAAACATAAAAAATATAAAGTTGCTTAATTTAAAAAGAACCCACAGAAAAAAGTAGTTCAAACCTTACTTATAGAAACCAAAGCTCCACAATTGCAACGAGATTAAAATTTACAGAAAATTATAAAAAAGGAATAAGGCCAACATTTTTACAAGTGACAAATGAGTCCAGAATGCCAACTTGAGGCTGAAGCACACTTGATTTTTCAGAAAAGTGTGCTTGAATTAAAATAAAACTTAAACATTGAAAAATTACCTGCCACTTTCAAAAATTATGGTCACAGACATTCATACAAATAAAGAAACCTATCTCATTGTAACTTGCCATCTTATGGGTATAAATGCTAATGCTCCTGGTCATATCTCAAAACATTCCTAATCCCTCTTCCCTAGTTAAGGAAAATTACCCCTCTAGCAGGCTTACACAAGCATTATCCAGGGTGAATTTCTTGAGCTTTGTCAGATTCATTGGACAACAGCCACTGCCAGAGCCAGCATGGAGAGCATAATGTGATCTGATACAGTGATTCCTGTATTCATAAGAACATCGATGGAAAAAGCTTCTGCTCCAATAGCTATTTATAGCCTCTGTTAATTTTGAGTGAATCTTACGCCTGAGGCTATGACAAGTTACTCTCAGATAGCAAGCTGGCCCATGGTTGGTTTAGTTAATTTTTTCTGCTAAGAGTAACCACAAAACAGCTGATGCAAGGTCATTTGTCACTCTTGCAGTGACATGTTAATTCATGTGAGCTACTCATTGGACTCATAACAGACAAACACATATCAACAAAGCAGCCATCATTACTAAATCCTTTTTGGCTGTTGAAACAGCAGCTGGAAACAGAACTGGTCTCCATCTGCATCCAGCTCAGAAATGAGGTCAAATCATTAGGCAATGTGGAAAGACTTGCACTGCTACTAACTGGTTAGCTGGGTAGGGTTTTGATTAGGCTCTAGCCAAGTTGTTTTCCAGTTATCCCTCTCTGTATTGCTGAGGATATGCATGACAGGAAGGGCAGTGAGGGAAGCAATATAAAGAACACAAGTGAACATGACCAGTTACAGAACCAGTGCATTACCTGAAAATCTCTGTTAACTCTCTTCATTTCTTGTAATTCAGAAGAATTTTCCTCCGGGTTAAAGAAACATGGGCAAACTTTCCTTCAACAAAAGAAATACTAGAATTAAAAGCCAGTCTAGAATAGTCTATTCACAGCTCTTTGGCAGTGTGTGTCTGATTCAAGAAGCTCAGGACAGGTGCTCAAAGCTCACGTGCAGAAGGGAGAGACACCTTGGTGGCTTAGAAATGGACAAATACTTCAGAGAAGAAAAATCTCTACTGATTTTACTTTTCAAAGTGAACACCTGTCACAGCCAGAAAGAGCTACAGGATCCACAGCTCTTGAGTCAAACACAAAAAAGTGTTTAGTATGCCACACATTAGCAGGAAATCATATGTATTAGAATAACAAGAAAAGCCACCTCATGAATGGGCTTACAGTAGATTTTCAGACACCTGGGTGTTTAAAGTTAAAAAAGACAAATTTCTCATGTAGTCCGAGTCCTTGCACTACTCTGTTTTATTATGTTACCCTCATAACAAGAGGTAATAACTTGTGCCTCACTGAAATTCATCTTCTAAGAATGTGCTTGGAGTGAATACGAAGACATCAAGCAAGATCATCAATTCATTATTTTCGCTTCCAAAAACACACTTCACGTGTTCCTGTAGTTAATCACTTGTATTTTTAAAAATCTGTGCCTGACTTAATTTGAATTCATTCGGCATCACCTTCCAACTACTGGTCTTTGTTATACCTTTCTCTGCAAGACTAAAGAGCCTTTTTGTGTCCATTCTGATGCCTTTAAAGACACTGCTGCTTTCCAAAATAAGCCCCTCAACGTTCTTTGAGTTAAGATTTTGGTCTCCTTCATTAGGTGTGGGGAGCAGTTCCTGGTTGTGCTCTGCTGTATGCAGCCCAGCCTGCAGCACTGGATACAAAGAGAGGAATCAGGGATGTCGGCCTGCGCTGCTGACTAGGGGATGGCTGGGCAAAAAAGCCTCTGAAGTTCACCACTACAGCAATCATATGTCGACTTGTGCTGTGTCATGCTCCCTTAGAGCTGAGAAGTTATAACTGCTATCTACAGGTGCATGCTTTTCAGCTGAAGTATTGGAAGAAATAATAGAAAGTTGATGAGAACTAGTGCATCAGGTAAAGGCAGCAATGCAAGTAGCTTGGAGAGCTCAGTATGTATGTGCTCCTGTAGAAATTGAGACTGAGCCAAAAAGAATCACTTTATAGGCAAAGAGCTGTTTTGCTCACTTACTTTGCTGTCAAAGCGCACTCTGAAGAGCTTGCTGTGATTTGACGCAGTCCAGAGAACTCTAGCATCTCCACCACGTTGATAAAGACTCTTGGGAGCTGCAAGGATGATAATAACCAGACATTCAGACATGTTACAAATAACAGAACATGATACCACTACAAAGAGCGAGAAGTGCCATCCGTAGGTCAGGGAGTCAGTGCAAACTGCGCTGGCTGCAGCCAATGGCATGTGCAAGGATGATGTATAAAAGGAGGGGGAGGGAGACATACAGTGGATGTCAGCCAAAAGAATTCCAGCAGCTAGTACAAACTAGCCGAAATGCTGCTTCGCTCCCTGGGACACTTGCACTTGCTCTAGGGTAAATGAAACTGTTTATGGTTGGTTTAGCCATGAAAACTGGCTGTAGGGTCGTGGTGTGTTTGGTCCACCGCATAAATACTGTGAAACACGCAGCTTTTCTGAAACTGCAGCTGTTATTCTCAGGGCATTAGGTAATACAGTTGTTGAAATGCAGCACTGAGGAACAGATTGACTTCAGCTATTTGAAAGATGACCTTGTATGAAACATAATCACTGACAGTCTATCAGAGGTGAGAAAAATATCAGTGTACTTGCCAGGAACATAGCCTGCTAGGGTATCTTAAAAGCTTACCTCCTTATAGAAAATATCCAGAGTGTCCTGAAGGTGCTTTACATAGTTTTGCACTGAATAGGTTTCCTGTTTAAAAAAAAAAAAAAGAAAAGAAAAAAAAGAAAAAAAAAAAGTCAGTCTTTTTCAGGAACCAAGAAGGTGGTCTGTGAGAAGATGTAACAATTTGATGCTCCTTTTTTTTTTGTTGGCAGATATATTTCCAGATCAAGAAGTTTACTGGCACATGTACAGAGGTTATATAGTCCTTGTGTTTTTATGCCATTAATAAATTCCTCTAATCTCTGTAGAAAATCCTGAGGTATCTTGGCAGAGCCTTTCCCTGATAATGACTATATTGGTCATGTTCTTGGATTTTGGGTTGTCTTTTATGGGACCCAGACCAGACTGGTTTGCCTTATGAACAGAAGAATTTTTTTTTTTCAAACTGCCCATCTGGAGAAACTGATATGAAGGCTGTCAGACCCCACAAAGCCCATAAGCAAAACAACTTCGTGACTGTAGTTATAGAGATGTAGCTGTGGGGACAAAGGCTCCAGGCAGCAGCCTATAAAGGAAAGAGCAAAACAGAGAACAGTGCTTGGACATTTCAACAAGCTGGGGTCCAGACCCCAAACCTGTGCCACACGAACAGTTTCAGAGGGGGTGACCACTGACAGCTAAAGAAAAGACATGTTTTTCACTCTAAACTGATGTTATTATTTTTGGTGTCATTCCGAAGCAAGAGTTGGGGCATCCTCAGTAATTATTGTGTGGAGATGTTTTCCAGTAGACTTCATTTGTGTCCCCTAAGACATCTGAGACACCACACCGGTTGCTTTGTCCAGCTAAGCAAGGAGAGCTCTTCAGCTTAATCTTTGTGTTTTGTTCAATATGGGCCCAGTACTTAAATAATGCATTTCTTCAGAGCTGCAGTGCTCCTGTATTAAAAGCTGTGCACTTGTTGCTGATACAATACAGACGAAAGGGACAGGACTTCTAAGTGCTTTTTAAACAAAGAGGAACTTTGGCTGCCTGAGAGAGAGAAAGGCTATATTTCCAGGGCTGGTCACCGGCCAAATGCCTGGATGAGCATGCCTAATTCAGAGATACAAACCTTGTCCAAGCAGTACTGGCATAGGTCGCTGCCTCCAACAAGGATGGTAATCAGCTTCCAGTCTTCCTTAAAGTTAATTTCCTAGTGGCACATAAAATAAACAGATTGCAGCATCCATTGCTTAGGCATGCAGAGGTAACATTCACAAATGGGGCTAAATGAGGCACAGACTGCAGGGCAGAACAAAGGAGGTATGCTGAGTTAAGCTGGCAAAAGAAAAGCATCTCTCCAGGGGGAAAATCTGAACTGTTCGCTAGTCCACTGCAATTCACCTTGGCTTCTGCAAGGAAATTCCCTTCAGCAGACAAGCTCTGTCAGGGTAACCAAGCATGGAAATGTGTCTGTGGCAGCAAGCATCCCTAAATGAATGTCAGCTTCAGAACAGGGATGGACAGGAGAGATTTGCCAGCCACGGCTGCACACTGCAGGCAGCGTAGGGATACAGCCGTGTGGGAATGGAGGCTGGAGTGACTCATGTAGCTGTGGAACTGGAGCTGCTGGGGATCCCTGCCAGCTGGGCAAGTATTACCCCGTGGCCAGGAGGGGCAAGGGGTGCCCCAGGGAACAGACAGCTGGATTAAAATAGAAGAGTCCAGGAGGCTGGTGACTTCACTGAGCTCATGTAAGGGCAGCTGCAGCATCCACGTCACCACAAGCTAACAATAGGCGCTGCTGAGAGCTGGATCTCATCAAAACATTTTGTAACATTCAGTACAAAGAAAGGAATCAAAGGCAACTATTTTTAGTGTGGTGTATTTACATAACAAACATCTGCGAAAGGATCCCACAAATAGAGGGAGGGCCTGGGAATCACCCACAGGTCTGAATTCTCCTCTTTAACCAGCAATTTGCTCAGAAACACTTTCATGGAGAGGCAATGTTATGGCAGGGACACACTCCTCTCCCTTTTTTAAAAAATGCATAAAAAGCTGTGAATAAAACAAAGCAGGAGAGCCTCTCCTCTTCTATTCTATTGAAAAGCCATGCCAGCTCCCTTCACTCTGCCAAACAATTGGCAATGCAGAGTAACTGACAGTGGGGTGAGCATGCAGCATCCATCAAGAGTTCTGGCATGGAGAGACACATGCTTTGACAAATCCTGCTTATTCAGTGCCTTCCTTTCCCATTCAGCCTGAGCCAAGGAGCACCAGGCACTCCCATTCCCTTAGATGGAATGCTTTCCCTGAACCAACAGCTCACACCCCGTCATCCATCCACTCAAATTCAGCCAGCACTTGGAGCAGGACAGCCTTGGGTTTCTCACAGATTTCTTCCCCTCACTGCTTTTGATGCCCTTTGTAGCGCTCAGTGAAGTTGGCACAAGAGACTGGTCCACAATGTTAGATCCCCTACTAATTCTCTAAAAGATTATGGTGTGACAGAGATTCATCCATTCCTGAGGTTTCTGGTCACTGATTAATTATTTACCTGCTCAAAACCAGACTTTGAGAGGGCTTTTTCTCCTGCAAAGACTTCAGTGGTCCCTCTTCTCAGTATTGTGGATATTGTGACTCATGTTGGTCTGCAGGTACCTGCTCCAGCAATTTTACACTCAGCCTTATGACCTTCACTTTGAAGGTTGCTGCTCAACAAAGCAATCCTGTGATCTCATCAGAGCCTTCAGATTTTTCCTCTTCCTCACTACCAGCCTTACATCTCCTGGCTGCACTGCACCCTACATTAGGGGTAATTCATCTGGCACATCCATCTTGGAAAGCACAGCAGAGACAAGGACTTTTTTTTCATCAGTAAAGCACTCTTCATGACTCAAGCATCCCATTAATTACAGTCATCTCCCAGAGACCACGGCAGCACCGAGGCATGGCCCAAATCCCACTTACCGAGCTGCTTCTCATCAGCTCCACCAATGCACGTGCTTGGGCTGGCAGATCACTAGGAGAGAACAGAAGATTTTAGATGTGTGCTCATCCTCGTTTCAGGGGATCTCAGGATCAGCAGAAATCAGTATAAGGAAAGCGATGCCTCAAAAGGCTGAGCAAGAACTGAAGGACCAAGTTGCACAAGTGAATAATCTGATCCGAAAAGGCTTCATCTGGGATGGCTGCCAAGTGGCAGGCAACTGGTATGAGTTCTTCCCATCTCAGAGTTGGCTTAAGTGCATTTTGTCTGGGAAAAAAACACTAATGCCCAGATGCACAGAGACATTGAGTTACATAACTCGCTTCAAAAATCTACTGGGGGAGTTTGGTGCTGACACAGAAGCTGGGCACCTAACCAGCCTTCCTGACCCAGCCTTAAATTCCTATGGCTTGTCTTATGGCTGGAAGATAGTGCTTACATTGTGGGACTGCCAGGCTGGAGAGTCCCAGTCCAGCTCTGGACAGGATGCAACATCCACGGGCCAAGGCACAAACCATGCTGAGACACCAGCTGGAAATGAGCTCCTGACACACTAGAAAAAGACTGTGCTTGAGCTAATAAGCCCTGCCTCTCTCCAGCAACTACACAAATGCAGTTACATTATTTGGATTCTCAGAACCATATCGATCACGCTGAGTCAGCTTTGTCAGGGAACCTATGAAATATTTAGTAGCTATACAGGCTTTGATAGTTATCCTAAATCTCTCTTGCAGCAGATTTAATGGCTGTTAAAGGTGTCACAAAAAGCTTTGGAAACAAATTCTGCGAGCATCCATGGAGCAGGCACAGTGTAAGCCATACAAATTCTTATATGTTTTGGTTGTTAACAGACTAGTAGATTTTTTCTTCAGGAGGAGAAAGGAGTTATTTCCCAGCTGCTTTTTTTTTTTTTTTCTCCTTTGCACGGCAAACAGGGATAGTTTTTAGTGTCATTAGGGTAGCAGTGGGCTTCTATTTGTTACTTTCAGGCACATTTTCTAGAAATCAAGGAATAAAAGAGATGCTCGTGATTTTTTTTCTCATTACAGATATTGCCTGACAGTGAATTAGGGACCTGCACACTGAAGACTGGGCAGAAAAAGGTACTGGTTGAATTAGAAGCATAACTAAGACATTGGCTCAAAAATTATGGGCAGAAATCAAATAAAGAAAGGAAGCTTGTGTCTAATTTAATAAAAGATAACAAATAAATCCCCCAAATACTGAATTGAATTTAAAAAATTAAAACCCAAAACTCACAATGAAAAACATCAGATCACAGAAACATGCTGAGTACCAGCAGGTCATCAGCATTACCTCAACCCTGGCATGCATCACAAAGGTAACCTGCCAGTCCATCACTTCTCACTCCTTTGCCTTTCTCCTTTGGGATTATCCTTACCGTGCTGTGGCATTTCTCTCTGCAACGTTGAATCCAGCTGTTTCCTTAGAACTACCAGTGGAGAAGCCAAAGAGGTTCGGATTGAATTTCTTCAAGATGTCTTAAAAAGAAAAACCACAGTGTTTAACCATTCACAGCACAACCAGCAGCACTGCCTCCTGCATGCGGAAGCAGGAGCCAATTGAGTGGTGAGGATATGAACCTGTGTTTTCCCCTCATTCACTATGACTTTACAGGAGCTACAGACACACCTGCTTTGAAGACTCTAGTTACCGTCCAAATTTCATCACTGCAATTATTTCTCTCTATGGGCCTGAGGAGTCAGAGCCTGTTGGCCCAGCAGATGCATAGGTGAATCTCGGGCAAATCACCAGTCTTGAATTTAAGTGTCAGAGTACAGAGCTCATTTCTTTCATGTACCAGAAGCAGATGCCCTGAATATGGCCCTACCTCTCACTCCTCCAGCTAGATAATAATACTTGTGGCAGAGAAGTGAATTTTTTCATTTTTCTAGATTTCACTGAAACTTGCAGTGGAGAAGCATGATGTCTGAATACTGTTATTGTTACTGTGTCTGTAGTGCTGTCTGAAACCTCTTTGTAGAATCTCATTTATAATGCATAAATGAATTGTGCCTTCTATTTTTCTTCAAACACAGTGATATGCCTGGTACAAGGCAAAGCACATCAGATTTTATTACTAACAATGTCAGGTATTGTCAAACTGCTCCACAGCATGGATCACATACAAATAGATCAGCCATTGTAAACTAAGTCCCTTCCAATTTATTGTCACACTGACCACTTAATGGTTTCTATGGCAATTACAGGCCCAATTACACAGAACATTAAGGCAAAAAATTTATAGCACTCTTAGATTTTTTTTTTCCCACTGCTATGTAGCAACTTGGAATCACCAGGAAGAACCATAGCTTTGTCAACAACCCTGGCTAGATGGACTGCTAATTGTTTTGTAACCCTTCATTTGTCCACAGACATTACAGTCAGTCACTAGAAAGCGCAAAACAAAATAAGGGAGGAGCAGGTCTGCCATGAACTTCTGTCACCTTCAGCACATTTACTCCGAATTCTTTTGGTCAAAAGGACGATACAATCACATGCAGGTCCTGTGATGTGAAGGGGCTGAATCAACTTTACAGCTAATCAGGTCAGTCTGGATTTCAGCTGTGACTCACATGAACTGCTCCCACCCACAACAGACGGACATCCCCACCGTTTGCAAAGAAAGAATGACCATTTCCAGATATTTCCTAGCATCCATTTAAACGACTTTCAGTGTAATACCCAACTTTTGCTTTTCTAGGTTACTCACTGGGTAAAGTAGCCTGGATCTCCAGGGTCTCATCACCTCCAATACTACAAAGGAAAAGAACAAAATCACCCAGTAGGGTTAATCCTGCAGCCATCTGTCTTATTGTCACCAGATGTGGTTGTAGCAGCCCAAGAAGGAAAAAAACAACCTTCCCCCAAAATGCTTACTTCAAACAAGACTAAGGAGATAAACCACAGGAATTCAGGGAAAGTAGTGAAAGGATAACTCACATTAAATAAAGCACGGCAGCACTAAGATAGAAGCTATGCCTTCAGGCTGGGAACAGACCATATTGGGAGAACTGATTTTTCATATGGACATGCTGGGATACCTATCATAGAAAGGCATATTTCCTCCCTAAAGTTGCTCCACGTTACCTTGCTGAAGCTTCATTTGCGCGCAGTTATGCATAGGAGAGACTGCATTAAATATTCATTAACTACTTATTTGCAATTCTGCAATGCTGATTACAAAGAGCCTCTGCCTCTACCACTCAAAACTTGTCTCTGTGCAGAGCCAATACACTCTAACACCACTTGTGGCAGCCCCTCCTGAAAATATCCATGCCTGCAGACACATGCAAAGGGACACAGAAAGAGCAAAGAGGACAATGTATACATGCAAACACTTATCAACCATATGTCTGCCCATAGGAAGCAGGCAGTTTCCTTCCACTCTAACATGGATATTGAGCTTCTCACCCTCTGATGTGCCTGGTTTGCCCACTTTGCAAGAGCAAAGGTGTTTGGAACACCTTCACTGAGTATGTCTGCAGTGCCCTCATCATGTTCATGCCAATCCACACTCACTCAGACCGTCTAGAATTAGACACTGCAGTAGATAATCACAACAACAGCAACATTTTGAATAAGCTCCAGAGAGACTAGCAAAAGGCAAAAAGGTACCATGACACAAGACCACACTTGTAGCAATCAGGTCTGGTTAACACATTCACAAAAAAAAAAAAAAAAAAGCAGCAAGAAAAAGCCTACAAAAAAACCTCCACAACCCACCCACCCCACCCCCTGCAAGAATCATTCCTTTTCTCTTCCAGTCCTGACTCCTCCAATCCTTACCAAGCAATACTTGCGGTCAGCATCCTTCCCCTGAATTTACATATACAAAGATGTATATACAAAGATACAACTACACAATCAGGTGACCCACACTTTCAACTGTGTGGACAAAAACAGAAAAAGGAAAAATGAACATTTTCACTCACCTCCAGGAAAGTCCCCTCCAGTCTGTTTGTAGATCAGGTACTTTGGCTCCTACTGCAGTCTGGAAAAGATGGAAACAACAGCTGATAAAAAACTAAAAGAAAAAAAACCCCACGAATTTAGGTAAGATTGACATCATGTTTTGAAAGTGCTGAAGCATTCTGGTAACATCACTCTATCCAGCCAAGCTTTTGCAATACCCCAGTTTCAGCATAAGTGGTCTGTGTCCTTATTCACCTCCACACAGTGGCCTGTGGGCAGCCCTGCATCTCCTATACTTCAATTTTCTGTGTTTCTCCTCATACACAAAAGGAACTCATCTAGATTGTAGACCATGGAGCATGAGAGGATATATAGTCCAGCCAGAGGACATCAGATTTTAAGGTCAAAGACATAAGACTTTGAAGCTAGTACTCATACTGTTTTAGCAACCCAATGGGACCCAGATTAACACCAATGGCTTTGTATTTGTTTGGAGTTTTTCTGATGGAAAATGCTTCATCCTGGAATTTCCTGAAGAAAGATGATTTTGAGAGACTTAATAATCTAGAGGAAAAAGTCACAAACACTGATGAAAAATCCCCATCCAGTTTTAGCTGTACATAAATCAGAGGAGCTGCTTTTTAATCCGCCAAGAAAACAGATCTTTGGTGTGCAATCCATTTTTCCTCTCCTGGATCCAGTCTGCTAGTCTAACACACAGACTTGATGAGGTGTAGACAGGATTTTTTTTGCTGGTATAGATAAGCATGTTGGTGTGTCTATTGCTTTCACTGTGCATTGGTGCAGACAGATGAATTCTAACTAGTGACACAACTAAATTGCTCAATGTTTCATTAATCTCCAACCGTATCTGCACTGAGACAGCCTTCCTTCCTGCACTGTGAACTTTCATATCTTTCAAAATTAAATAAATACATAAAGCCATCAGAACAAAGACCTCTGTGCTGAATTTGAGTAGCTCACAGGATGGGGACAGACCTCTAGCAAGATCAGCACTCTGACTAGCATTCAGGGTAGCAACCATGAGAAGGGGCTCTTCTGCAGCTTTACAGTTTTTTAGTGGTCTCACCTAATTTTGTGTTCTTCAAAAAAACCATGGCACCAATTCAGCCATAAACACTGCAGGGATCTTGTGAGGAGTACCAGGAGCACAACCAATGCCTTGGTGGACTTTGCTGTTGCAGTCCCCCTGTGGCAAGGATGGTTACGCCGTACGTATGAAGCGCGCACGGCTGCTGTGGGAGGTGTGAGTATGTGCACACATGTGGGAAATACTCTGCCAGATTTTCTGGCCCCTCCCCCCAATAAATCACATAATAGAACCCCCAAACACAACTTGCTGTGGCAGTGGCGTCTGGCAGGAACTGCACGAATAATGGTGATATGAGAACATGCCTTGCTCAGCTCTTGAGACAGAGACCTCAAGCATCATAATCTGGCCCCTATGATCAGGGCTTTCTGAGGTGTTTCATGGCATTTCAATATTTTTAAAGTAAGAGGTATGTGCTAGTGCACATACCTGGCATTTGGTGTGGAGGAGGAAATAAAGCAATTAATTTTAAGAGTCATGGCAATGGATAGGAGGGAGACTTGCAGGGTCTTTACTGATTTCTTCTAAGAAAAGCTCAAAGCTTTGCAGCAGGGGGAAAGCCAGGATTACATCAGGTCAAGCAAAATCAGTCTCAGAGCTAATGAGAAGGTGCATGATGCATAATGAAGACACGCACACCTGCCTGTAAGATAAGCCTGATCATTTAAGGGCTTCAGACCCTTCAAGTCCCTCTGAACTCAACAGGAACAGAAGCTGTTAGAATGAGCACTGGTTTAGCTCAGGAGTTAAAATTCACGGGAACTGTTGACGCAAATGTTTGCTTTCATCCCATGCCAGAACAATTCTGTAGGGCTGTGTAATTCTAGAACTTTTTCTCGGAAAACTTCAGTGCAGATCTGCAGTATTCCCTGCTGTTCTTCTCTGGGGCCCTTTTTTTTTTGTGCCTACTTTTTTGTTTTCAACCTCCACTTCTTAGTACTTGAAATATATTGGAGCTTTAACTGGAAGACATCTAACCCAGGAACCAACATCTGAAAGCAAAACTCTGAAATACAGAAGTATCAGAATTATTTCAAGTGGGAAGTACTTCATCCTGCAATAAATTACTTCCATGGGAGTTTTCAGCAAAATATCTTCTTGCATCAAAAATATCAACTGCTTTTGCTTTTTTTTTCCCCCCCATGTCAGAAGAGACTATTCCTGTAAGACAGCCACTTCCCTTTTCAAAAACACTTGAATAAACTGTATGCAACAGAGAATGGGATCCCATTTCTGTCCTGGCCTGAATTATTCATTACTGGATTACACAATTGCCAGTGTCACTCATATCCCTTCAGGCTATTTCTTTGCAAAGGGAACCAGGTAGATGAGTTTTGCTTTGCCAAGCCAAAGCAATTTGCTTTCTATCTGATGCTGCTTGACGTGACAACATCTAGGTAGAAATCGACAACTGCTCTTCTCATTCTAAAGGTGGGAATACAGCAGCACTCACAGTCAGGGAATCTCCAAGTGCTCCTATGGCTTTGATGTCAGCAGGCCGTAGCTCATGTACTAAAAAGCAGTAGGAGATAAAAGCAGGATTACTGACAACTGACAAAATACTGTTTAATAGAATAAACATGCAAGTCTTAGGCTCCAATCTGATGGCACTTTTGCAAACTTTTAAGGTAGAAAAAGCCTCAGGTTCTGTGTGTCAGCTAGGCAAAAGGCATAACTTCTTGCCTTTGATTGCAACAGCGTATTACACTAACATAGAAAGAAATGGAACTTTAAACAGCTTAGGTAAAAAAATTAAAACAGACTAGATATGTTTACAGATGCATACATTCAATCTCTCTTAATTGGCTTACAGGTTTGGGTCACAGATCAATATTACCCATCAAAAATCTCCCTGTAAAATCTTCAAACTACACACAGCACTTGCACTGCACTGCTCATCAGAGTACATTCCAACTTGCTAAGTTACAAACCCTCCTGGGATATTTTAATCTGCCATGTTGCTGTATGATAAATGATGTATATGATACATGCATATGATAAATGTGAGCACATTTATCCACAGAGACATACCTGCAGTCATGCAGAACTTACTGTGAATGGCAAGACAGACTTTTCCCCTTTGTTGCTAAATATATCAGCTTTTATTGTTTACTTTCCATCTAGGATGTGCAATTTCAACATCTTATTGTTTTTAGGAACAAAATATGAAAGTTTTCCTATGTGTGATTTTAGGTTAAGAGTTGTTTCTCACCTGATGTTGGGACACGACTAGATGGAGTATGTCCAGGACACGACAGTTCGCTGCCCCAATTCTGAAATGAGAAATTACAAAATTGTTTCATCTTGTAGCTAAAAGATAAAGTGGAATTTATATATGGTTCAGGTGTACAGTGAAAGGTAAAACCAAATTAAAACATAGATCATAGTTTGGTGCCTATGTAGCTCAAAAGTCTTTTACATCTCTTTGTGGAATACTATCCAAACAATAATTACTTTTGGTGGCATTTTCTAGCCAAAGCATTAAACTTCTCCAAAGGCAGAACATTTCATCTCGAAATACTGCTTATGACAAAGTTCCATAAGGAGGATTATTTTTTCCCTCTCTATAGCCTAGAAATTTTGTCCGTGATCTAGAAGGTGGGGTCTCCAGGTTTGAAGGCTTGCTCTGTCTCAAAAGATATCAGATGTAAAAACAAATAAAAATCAACAATAAAATCCCCTGCAAAGTTATAATGTTAAATTAATGTATTATATTATCAAGGTATTACTATATTAGCTGGTGAAGGGTCTGAACATAAGTCCTGTGAGGAGCTGCTGAGGGAACTGGGGTTGTTTAGCCTGGAGAAATGGAGGCTCAGGGGTGACCTTATCACTCTACCACTGTGTGAAAGGAGATGTGATGAGGTGGGAGTCGGCCTCTTCTCCCAGGCAACCAGCGAAGGAACAAGGGGAAATGGACTCCAGTGGCACCAGGGAAGGTTCAGATTGGATATTAGAAAAAATTGCTTCACTGAAAGAGTAGTCAAGCATTGGAACAACATAATATATTCTATTATTATATTATCGTTCCCCATGTACCTTGCCAAGAACCTATTCTTCCCCTAGAAACTTTCAAAGCTTCAAAAGTTCCAGTAAAGAAAACTGTCAGGCTCTAAATAATTGTGATTTACCATACATTTTTAGGTGACATAGTAGCTATTATGTATATTCCACCAATTGAAGAAATTGAATCAAACACACATTGCAGAACACAGTTCACCAGCAGAGAAAGCTGATGAATGTCCCCACCTCGCTTTTTGGTAACAAGCAACCATATTAGCCAAGAAGGCAGCAAGGGAAAAACTACAATTGTTACAGTGGCCAGCCCTTGCAAGAGCAATGACAGCTGTGTACACTGATCGAAGTGCCAGCCCTGCCAGAAGCAGGAGGTCAGGCTGGGGATGTCCTGAGGTCCTTTCCAACCTCAGTAATTTTGTGACTGCACAATTCTACCAGAGTAAAACTACATGGGCCAGCGGTCTTCAGAAAGCTGTTAAAAAACATCATGACAAATTCTTCTGTTCCTGTAAAAAAATGTTGCAATAGACTCCACTATCAACCACTAAAGTCTGGTTGCAGAGGCTAGAAAGGGCAGATAGGCTTATTTTTAGGTCAGAAAGTGTTGCTTTACCCTCTCTCTCTTTCTTTCCTTTATCACTTCAAAAGCTGTTGCTGTTGAGATTCAGTGGGAGTCCAAGAATTACCTATTAAAGGTATAACTCCAGCTCTACAGATAAAAATCCCATTTCAGTCCTGTAAACTATGGCTTGCTAAGACAATAACTGCTGTTCTTTGTGACCCTCAAGGGACACAAAGATTTTGATAATTGAGTTAGTCATGAGCACCCCCAGTGTGTCAAACTAGACTAGCCCATTTTGACTGCCAAGCAAATAACTGCTCCATTTCTTCAAGTCCTACACACATCACTTGTTTCTGCAGTTTATTTAACATACCTCATGATAGTTGCTCAGTCACGGTGGAAATTAAGTCCCTTTGAGAATGGGATTCCTATCACCGTTCTATAGGGTCACGCATGCAATATGTAAAGATGACTGCCCTCTACAGGTTAAGCTTACTCGAGTGCAAGGAAGAACAGTGCCTCCAGAACAGAATATCTAAACCTTCCTCAGATTATTTGGGGGCCAGGATTCTAAGATAACTTCTCCATACTATGAGGAACTTCCTATCTGAATTAATGATGCATTCTAGGTTACTTACTTTTGGTTACAGTTTTGATACAATTGCACCAGTAATATAATTAATCTTGTTTGTCTTTTAGGAAAACATTTGTTTACACAATGAAAACTGCAATGCAAGGCAGAATTCTCTTTCCAAAAACTGGTAATAGTTTATGTAATCTATAAATTCAGGATGATATGTTAAGAGACGAGATGCAGCTTTGCATAGTTTGCCTAAAATGCAGCAAAAGGTACAATAATTACCTCTATTGGCTCTCTAGTGGGCTCCACAGGTGTGTAGTTGCTATTCCTGTATGTTCCCAGGAAGGGACTGTTCTGGAGAAAGAGGAAACAAAATAAAACAAATAAGAGAAACTAGACAATAAGCACATGGCATAAACCATAGCAAGTGATATTAAGGTATAATATAACCAAGAAAGTAATTGCCTAAACTATAAAATTGGAATCTGGACTTTGAAACCATGCTCCTTCCTCAAAACTCATAAAATTTGTGTTTAGTGCCTTATGACAAAAATTACATATGCCAGATGCCGATTATAGTTTAACATTTTCTTCTCCTAACATTCCAAATTAGACTTTATTAGATGTTTAGTCCTTTCAAAAGGCACTGATGTAAAATCTAGGCAAACCTGGGCAGATCTTCTGTGTCAGCAGCAGATTGCTTACTGAAAAGATCATTCTTCCCTCCAAGGGAGGCTGTAGAAATTCCATCATTATTTTTGTCCCCTACTAATGCAGCATGCATTCAGGAAGACATGCACATCATATAGGCTAAAAAATTTCACCTGGAGGCTCACTTACCTCAATCAAGAGAAACTCCAGCATCTGCATAAGGAAGTCTTAAAAAGCACGAAAATTAGAAGGCAGGCTTTTATTGTACGTAAGGTTGCCTCAAAACAAATAATTTTCCATGGCTACTGGCACTTCTATCAATGACTTTTTCATAGTACTTAGGCTTACTAAAGGCTTACCATTTCTGCAAAAAATGCCCATATATCTTTTCAAGGGATATAAAACTTCTTTGCCTACTTCTGAAAAGTAACATCTTTGAGTAAGAGTGAAGGAAGGGAAGTATAAAATTCACATTATTTGACACTGAAGAAGTTGCTGAGTTAATTTAAGCTGCTTGGAAAGAATGCTGGGTAAATGAAGTAGGCTCAATTTGAGCAAATCTGAGGACTTTTGAAATATGCTTGTTAATAACTTTGCAGATTTTCCTCATCTGACAGGATGGACACAATATGAACAAAAGCCTCATGTATAACTTGAATACCTGTCTCCAGAACTAAGAGAACTCAGAACTCAGCTCCCTGATCAGTTCTTTGGCCTTCTTGTTGAAACTGCTGAAGAAAGGGAGCCAATTACTGCTGCCTGCAGCAGTCATTTCCACGTGCTGGTACCTAGCAACTGTCCTGCAAGTTCAGCAGCTTGTTTTGTAACTGCAGAAGCAGCTTCCAAAGAGTCTGAAGTATCTCTCTTGTGGATCACACCAGGAAAACCAATCTACCACTAACATAAGAGACAACAGATTCTGGGTTTTCAAAGCTGCTGTGGTGCCCAAAACCCATTGATTCTGATGGGAAAGTTTATGCAGCATATTCTGTTGTTTGCTGCTTGAGCTGCTTCTGTACTTCACAAACAACAAAAAACAAGCTCTGCTACAACTGCAAACACACAAATCAGCATGTTGTCAATCAGTATTCACAGCACAGCGAAACGGCCATGCGACACCAGCGCAGGTATATGAGAACACCTGCTCACTCAGAGGTAAACTGAGCACAAAGCTTTAAGTAAACTTGTGCCAGCTATACCAAACCCCTGCTCTCTGCAGCAAGCACAAGCAGGACAGCCTCCTGATAGCCAGCTTCCAAAATGTGAGTGTATTTACCTGAGCTGGGCAGCCAAGGACGATGTCAACTGAGAAATCAAATGAGTCAGCTTTCTGGCCTATAGGCTGTAACTAGAAACAAAGACAAAAGAGCCTATTTTTTAACCATGTCAGCTCATCTTAAATTTGTATAACAATTCTAATTAAAAAAACTCCAACATAAATATACCTTTCAAATCTATATAAAGATGCCTGTGTTTACAGACCTAGATTTACAGCCAAAGCTGAAATGCACCTACTTCTCAGAAAGAACATGGCAACTGCAAAACAAAAGAGCAGCTCTAGAAAGAAGCTTAAAATGGGAAGTGGAAAGCTACAGTGGATCAGTTTAAACTCCTGGAGGATTTTGGCAGGCACATGAAGTACCTTGGAATTTTGCCAGAAGGCAAGGTCATAAACTTTCTTCTCTTGCATAAAAGATGTTAAGAGTCCCTCAATTTTTTATAGCTAAGCTGCATGGTGGCATCTCCAACAAAAGGTTGCTTATGTGTAGAAGATAATACCAAATCTAATTAGAGGTACTGCTTGATGATTGCAAGCAACCATGTCAGCTGTTAAAATATTACCCCAAAGTACAGGGAAGGTACTATTCAGGATCCAAGATACTGCCTCTGACTGCTGAGTACTCCTGCACTGCAATGCTAAGTAAAATGGGTTTGCTTAAGCAAACTTTAGTGACTCATTTTTATTGAGCTTAACTCGTTTCCAAAAGTAGTAAAACTGAACTGAATTAAAGCCACTTTAATTCCTAATGAGACATTAACAACACATGGATTTAAAACAAACTTCTAAGTAATCCGTTTTAAACTGACAGATGCAGTTACAATTCTTTATTTGGTGGTTTCCCATAGCAGCCCATAGAAACATCATCCTTTTTAAATGCTGTCCTGCCTTGCATAAAAACGGATGAAGAAGACTTGAAGTTGCCCAGCTGAAGTCACAAAATGACTGTGATCGTGCACTTGTAGCACCCATCTCCTCACCACACATTTTAAGAACCAAGAGATTCTAGGCAGACAGCAGTGCCAAAGCCAAAGGGTATTCAACTAGTTAAGGAGAGACAAACACAAGGTCCAGCATTATTCAGGCCTTAATTGCAATGCTTATTACAGAGCTGTTTTAATGGTAGTCAGGTCTAGGTGAAGATCTCATTATACGCAGAGCCTGTCACCTTACCACAGCATTCCAGAGAGCCTTGGCAAGCTGAGAATGGCCTTTCTGGCTTGCATGGAAGCAGTCAGGTGCAAAGTAGGAGACATCTGGTTTCCCATCCTACAAATAAAAGCATAAAGAACATCTGAGCATAGAAGAATCCCCACACTTTCAATTTGGAGTTGCTGAGGCCGAATCAGAACCAGTAAAGAGAGATTCATGTTACTTATTCTCTCTGCTCCATTGCAGAAAGGCTCCTGATTATCTGGCAATACAAACTGTACTTCAGCAGACCCATGAGCTACCAGAAACACTTAGCTAGAGATCATTATGCGCCTCCACAAGCAGATCCACCCAGAAGCAGCGAAACCACCATTTTCAATTACAGGTACAGTTCCTCTTCAGGTTCTGCCATAGGGATGAGTTCCTCTCCTTGGTTCCAGTTGTCATTAGAACTGGAACCACAGGCAACATTATGCTCTCAGTGCCTTCTGCGCAGCTGTGAGTTTTGAAAGGATCAAGAAGCAAGTAAGTGTTTGATGGAAGGCAGCCAGGCTGACCAAGCACACCAGAGCAGTCTCCTTTAAAGCTGTATTATTAAAGCTGTACTTTAATACAGTGTTAATATAGGTACTGGAGGATCTGAAGGAAATGGAGTTTGGAAATTTAAATAACTTGTCTGTCACATGAAAAATGAGATTACGGTCACACATGACTGAAAAAACTTTTTTTGGTCAGAGCAGCCCTTCCTCAAAACTTGAGCAGGTTTTGTCTCAGTGTGGTTGGGCTTGCTTTTCAGAGGACTTCTACAAAAATTTACATCATATCTTTTGCCATGTTTAGAGACAGAGTTTTCAGTTCAGGAACATCTGAATGTTGTGTGAGACAAGAAATTAAAAGAGCATCCTGAACTTCTTAGAACCTGAGCTAATGCTTGTGAGACTACAAAAAAAAAGTTCAGAAATATTTTGCTTCTTCTCTTTTTATTTCTGTGTTCCCTACCCTCAGTACCAAAATCCCTAGGGATGACTTTTCATGGGCACCAGCTTCACACACAAACAAACAAAACAAAAGGCCTGTGAAGTTTTCAGCCAGTTTTCCAAATTTGTCTGTAGCAGCGTCTTGGCTTTTCAAACTTTTACCAGCTATTGGGAACATTTTCAGAATCAGTCCAGTTCAATTATGCCAGAGCAATCCTTGCTCAATATTTTGCCCCATCTCCTCTTAGCTCCAGGTACATATGAAAATAGTTTCAGCTTTAGGGAAAATTTGAGTCTTTTCCTAGATTTACAGCTTACGGGAACTTGCCATTCAAGGAACTGAAATATACATCAACATATACATTTGAACCACATAAAACTACTTCCATGAGATCATAGGTAAACTTCCCTTTCTGTCAGACACAGAAAAATTAGTTACGTGGCATAAAGGGGAGCTGATGCCATAGTCTCCACTGAGCAATGCAACTATGTTGCTTTAAGAAGTGAAACTTAATAACTTGGTCTTTTATTAATCATGTTGTATTTTTAGGAAGAAAAATATTTAAGTACCTTAAAGAACATATACAAACAAACCTCTTAAATCAGGTTTTGACTCACTTTCCAAAACAATAATTGATATTGACAGAACAATATGTAAAACTAAGAACTGCTCACTATATGAAGAAATTCGTACTATACCAAAAAGCAGCAACCTCTCATAAGAAAAGCACAGAACAAAATGAAACTATTTTGAATATAGTCTCTACAGGTAAGATACTCATCCTTAGTCCTTTAAGTGCAGAAATCACCTTTAGATGATACCTGATCAAGAGGAGTCACCACATTTTGGAGGAAGGGCTGGATGACCACTGTGAAATTTTCATGAGTGTCATATCTGCCAGACTCTATCAGTCTCTGAATGCCAAGCTGCAAGAAACAAAAAACCATCAGCAATACTTCAACAACGTCTCTGCATCATAACTACTTTCTTTGTTTGGGTTTTCTGAAAGCGCTGGAATCAAAAGGAAGTTTTACTTGTGAATTTAAATAGCCACAGACATTGGCAAAAGAGGGCTGAGATGTTGCAAAGGGGCTGAGAAGGCTGGAAAACACAATACTGAAACTGTTTGTCAGGGACAGGGTTCTGGTGACTAAACTCCCACCGATTAACCTCTCTGAGGAAACATAATTGTTCTCTGCTGCTAGTTTTGGTCACATGATAGGTTTGGATAGCATCAAATGAGCTCCTGCTGAGTTCATAGTTTGGGTAAAATATGGGTATGATATGTTGCTTGGTAATCAAGAGCTCACCTCTACTGGAAATAAAGTAACTGTACCACTCTTGATAGTCATACCTGGTAAGCTTTGATGGCGTCCCTCACCATCGTTAAATTTTCTGAGTTTTCTTCTCCAGTGAGAACACAGCTACACAGATAACTGTGGGGGAGGTTAGAGGAGAAAACAGGAATAGACATACTTAAACATCTGGCAATACAGATGCCACTCTTTGTTGTCCAGTGCCCTCATGACATGGATGTAATAAGGGAATCTGTACAATTGTGTTTTTGTGAAAACATCTTATTGTCCTTGCTATTGTCATTTCAAACCTTGGTCTTATTTTCTGCCTCACATGAATGATACTACTCTAAGTAATTTTGGTTTCACATCCAGATATATCAAAGTAGTACACACTTCACAGAGGGTAGTTTGTTTCATTAACTATACCCTGATATCCAAAGGCCCTGCAGACTGACAGAGGTGCACACCAGACCCCCCAGGGAACTAGAAAACAAGCCTTTGAAATGTACTGCCTGCTTTACCTCTGAGCTGATACCCT
Organism: Callaeas wilsoni; assembly: GCA_013398955.1. Lineage (NCBI taxonomy): Eukaryota > Metazoa > Chordata > Aves > Passeriformes > Callaeidae > Callaeas > Callaeas wilsoni. The sequence continues at coordinate 85,871 of VWPU01009676.1, read as the reverse complement.
TCCAATCAACAATTCCTTTTGCACTCCCAAGACAGAGAATTTGTCTCTGTCTGAAAGGTCAGCAAAGAATGCAAATTATCCATTGCACTAAAGTCTCTGAAACAGGGGAAACCTGTCTACTCTGCAAATACATCATGTTCCTGCAAAAAGGCCTGCAAATCTAAATGTTTGTGTACTTCAACTCCATCTTGAAGACCCCTGTGCCAGTAACTTTAACCCTAGCCTTTGGGGTGTACACTATGTACAGCTGTAGATATGGAAAACACTTAGGTCAAAGCCAAGAGAAGGAAATGCCATCAGGCAGGGTGATGTCAGCACTGCATGGGAAGTCCACAGGACTGCTACCTTTAAACATCAGTTCAAATTATGAGAGAAGCATGGAATAAGAACACAAACAGGACAAAAGGAAGTCAAACAAGCCTTACTCTGCCAGGTAAGTGGGGCACTGAACTGGAGTGTCCACAAACAACTGTCTCAGAGGGAGGATGTCCACCACATCAACCAGACTCACTAGAGCTTTTGGAACCTGAAAGGTAAGTCAGACTTCAGCTTAGAAGAAACTGGTTACACAGCCCACACTGCATTTATTTTACCCCAAAGCCCAACCATTTGACACCCCTTCCCTCTCTCCACCATTGGAAGGATAAAAAAATTAAAAAGAATAAAAAAGCAACGAACCCTCCACCAAATTTCCCCAACTCAGCTTTTGGTTCTTTTCCCACGCTATAGCTCAATGTTACTATCTGTCATTTCAGACTGCATCTCACCACTGCAGATAGACAAGACAAAAGAAAATGTTTTTTGTAGAAGTCAACAGCATCTGTTTGGTACTAGAATGGAAAAAAATCCCACAAAATCAACAAACAGAAGAGCTAGCATCAGTCAGTCATGTCTCAGTGTGAGCTAGAATGCTGGGATAATTTCACAGTACTTGCCTCCTTGTGCAGAATATCAAGAGTTTCTTGAATCCTTTTGATGTAATTCCCAGCTGAGTAGTGATCCTGATAGAAACAGAAGAGATTACTGTCAAATGGAGACACAAGGAATTTAGGTTGGGAGGCTGGAGAATCACATTAATTCACTTCCTTTTCTGCCCTACAACACTGTGGTCAGTAGAATGTTCTTGCTTCTTTCTAGAAACTGGGGATTTTAAGCATAGCAATTAATCTAAAACATAGGCAAGCTTGGTGAAATTTTGGATTTAAAATAGACCTTGTTGAGTAGCAGCATATTTAACCCAAATCCACTGGGCCCTTCATGTAAAAATGCAGGAAAGAACCCAATCTGAATGCATACTGAACAGCATAAACCAAGCAGCCGTAAGCATGCTCACAGCCAGCTGATAAGTTCTCATAAAATTATGTGAAATCATTGCTAGTCAAGGTCAAGCTATAAATAAGGCTATAAAACTTGGCAGCAGCAGCAAAGATGCCTAGCAAGGCTCCTGCAGAAGCACCACATTTCTCAAGCACAAGGGGTTGCAGGAGAATTAAAATTGCTCGTAAGAAGTTAGCATATTAAAGGCAAGAGGGTGAGATCTGGCAGTGAAAGGTGGCCTCTCCCTGCCACCTGCCCACTCAACTCCCATGATCTCCTTATGGCAGCCCTGAAGGCTTCTCCACAATCCAGAGAAGCCTAACATTCAAATAAGACCGAGCACTGCAGCAACTTCCCTCATATATACACCTCACCTTTTCCTAGCACCTCCCTACACTGTGAGTTATGGGGTGATGACAATTGTAGGGTTGCACCACTTTGAACTACCACTACCATTCTTGGATGTCTAATGAGGCCAAGCTAGCAGCAGAGCAGTTACCACATCAGAGGAAGGAGGCATTTCTTCCCTTCCATTTTTTGCTTATGGTCAAAAGACAGTAGCCAAAGCAGTGGTTCTTATCCCGGAGTAAGCCAGAGAAAACAAAACCATCCTACTCTGATGCTGGTAGCTTTTTACATCAGGGTACTGTCAGCAACAACCCCTGTCAAAACATACAGCAGCCCATATATAACTCATGTTACCTCTGTGAAGGCTTTAAGATTTCCCTTGAGGTGTTCCTACACTGACACCACAGTTTCAGATGACCAGTTCCACTACTTACAGGGTCTTTGCAATAGTTGCACACATCGTTGGCTCCAATATGCACTGTTATGAGCTTCCAGTCAGCACTGAAGTCAATTCTCTGTGCAATATAGAAGAAAATAATGAGTCTGAATTTCTTTAACTTTGTAATATGCACGTGATGTCATTGCAGGTGGATCTGTTGCGTGAAGCAACACCTATTTCTATTCATGCTGTAAGTTTAAAGGAGTCCCAGACAACTCACCTGATCAGTTTTCATAAGTCTCACAAGATTTCTTGCTTGGGCTGGCAAGTGCCTGGAGAGAAGGAGAACTAGTGAGTGAAAGAAACACTCGTATTGAGGGATCAACATTACCACACTTCAGACATCTTAAATCAAGTTGTCAGATACCAGAAGGGTTGAGTGAGGACACAGTACGATATTCACGTTGCTGTAATCAAATTACAGGTTCACATCTTAGTCATAAAATCAATGTCAAGTCAAACTTGAATACACATTTTACTCAAGTTCAGTAATTAATCTGGAACCATAAGTTCAGCTCCTATTACAGTGCTTAGCACTAAAACAGCTGAAAAGCCAGACATGGCAACAGTTGTAAGCAGAGGGCCCACTTAGAGCTAGGCTGCTATCAACCTATTCCTTGTAGACTAAAACAATGGAATCCCCAGTCCCAATATTTAGCTGACCTCTTGAGCAACTTGCCCCTGAAAAATGTAGGTTTCAGAGCTCGCTGTGCAAACCCTCCTCATTTTTGTAGCCTGCACCCAGATTCAGTAGATAACTGTGCACTATGTGAGTCAGCTCTGTGCACACTTTTCCAGGGTAATTAAAAATCCAAGAAACCTTCAAGATCATTCAGACAAATTAAGATGACAGCCCTTCTGTTTTCCAATAGCCAGGTGAGTATGCTCTCTCTCTTTTTTCTGTACATAGATAGATAGATAGATATCTAAAGTGCAATGAGTTTTGAGTTACCTAGGCTGAATGCTTCAGCTTTGTTTGACTGCCCTGATAGGTTGATGAGAGAAGAGAGAAGAGAGAAGAGAGAAGAGAGAAGAGAGAAGAGAGAAGAGAGTCAGAAAGTGTTGACCTTCCAGGCGGGTCTGTGGTATGGAATGAGCTGCATCTCTCTCCAGGCTCTTGTTAAAGACATTGGCTGTCTATCATTTTTGGGAGCACATCAGCTGACATTAGTAAGCATAACACTTGTTTTGTATGGCAACTAGCGTTTAGTTCTCCTTTGCAATGCCTTGTCTACTGTAGGAAAAAGAGAGGTCTCTCACCACCCTTGTCCAGTTGAATACTGATCTAACACTGGCATGGGAGCATCTGCTGAGCAATGAGCCCTGTCATACATCTACTTGTGACACAGACACTGCATGCATGTAGTAGTTCTTATCACTATTACCCTTGTCCAATGTCATAACCTACTTATTTATATCCCAAACCTATCACAAGCCACAAGTCGTCATAATTTCCTTCTAAGCTTACTGTGGAAACCCCTAAGCTGGAGCATTGGCTTCAATATTGACACAGAGGAAAACACCACTTATTGATCTTGACAGTCCACAACATATTTGATTTCTCATGCAGTCAGCGAGGTGCTGATGCATCCTGAGCCAATGCCGTCAGCAAGATCCAATAACATCTTGAATGAAGCAGTGCCAGCAATCATCCATCCTTGAACTGCCATTTCAACCAAATTTAGATCTTGACCAATGGAAACAGTTTGCTAAAGGGAAATACATATATTCATAGTTCCTTTCACCTGTTTTCTCCTCTCACTCTTAAATTCTCAACCTTCTTTTTTTCCCCCCACATGAAATCAGAGATCTCAGCCAGGCTCTGCTTCAGCAACATTATTCAGATCTATCCTTAACTCTATCATGTACTCAAGCACTTTGGCAATGAATGCAGACAGGCTTAGGAACATTTTGCTGAATGAGGCCTGCATTACTATGTTTTTATCTAGTTCAATAAAGAGCTGTTCAAAGCAGCCATGGATTTCATTTTAAGAAACCCTAATACCTGGTTTCCATAAGCTGGTAAGGCTGCAAAATTCTCTGATTTCAGAAATGTCCCAGCACCTCTGGAAAGCACTTTCCAGATTAGCACCATAAAGCAAGACAGGCAGGGTAACAATTCTTAAATACCAGCATTAGCTGGTAGACTTTTTTTGCCCTGTGAATCACTGGAAATTGGATGGTTTTGGCTGATGAAGAATAAAAGGTGGATTGCATCATCATTCCAGGGTCAAATACCTAAAGCAGGAGAAACATTTCCGTATGTTGCAGTGTATTTCAGTACTCGACTAGGATAAATTCATCTTCTCAGGTATATCAATAGCCAAAACATAGAACAGAACCCCAAAAGAAGTATCTCAGAGCTCAGGGATAGTATTTTACAGGACTTTACTTTTGCACAGCTTTCTGCAAAGACTTATGAGACAGAGAAACAACAGAAGATGAGCAGAAATCTGGCACGATTGTTGTCTGTGTCTCCTTGCTGAATGTTTACAAAACATGGTTACGAAACAAAGATAGCTCGATTTCATCATGTTTATCCAGTCCAGTCACTTGCAGAGAAGAGAGAAAACTAATTGGTATAGACGAAGTAGGCAATTTTCATTAAATTAGCATCCATCAACTCATTTCAAACAGCTAACAAATAGCTATTTAATAGCAATGCTTCGGTTGCTGCTGATACAAGCTGCCTGAAGTCATAATGGTGACTTAAGAGGTTGTGTATCCTGCTTCAAGTCCTCCCACCAAACCAAAAAGCCTTTTTTAGGATTTAGCTGATAAAGAATACAAGACAGGCACCTATCTCATTCTTTTATGCAACAAGCAAAAGCTGGAGGTATTCTGGATATATGCTGCATACAGTATGTTAATAAATTCTTATTAATGGCTGATGCACGTTATGCTGATATACACAGATACATTCGGTCATCTCCAGGTAAAAAAATGCCTTCTCTCAGTTCTGTGGGGGCTGTAGGATATAGCAGGGGACCTAGCACCCTATTTTTGTCAGGAAATCCAAGTATTTACTGAGATTACCAGAATGAGTCAGAAGTTACTCAAGGCCTACAGGAGAGCAATAAAAAAACCTGATAAATCCTAATAATCTTTGCTTAGATACAGCAAACACCTTTCTTGGCTTCTGAACTTCACTTACAAGACTCCTTTGGGAAGCAAGATGAATTTTTCTTTAAACAAACAAATTAAGGTCTGGGTAATAGCAATTCACAATGTCAAATCCAGGCATGGTCTGCCAGATTCTGTGCCCAAACTATGACTGAATTCAAGCAGCCATCTGTTTCGTTAATTAAACAGCACTGACTTTGAATAAGTATCTAGGGATTTCTAGGGTAAGCAACATAGCAAAGCTCAACTCATGCAGCTTCCCAGGTGTGACTAAAAGCAAAGAGCCAAACTCAGATGACTGCAAGACATTACAATCCCTATTATATTGGCAGAATTGGCTGCAACTGCACCAGGTCTGCAATGCACCAGAACCCATGTATGACCATCAGTAATCCTCTTAAGATTTCAGAATGTTTTTTCCCTGCCTCTCTCTTGTCCTCTCCTGCTTGTTTATCCAGAAACCTGAGGCCGGAATTATGTAAGATTTCATTCTGTTTTACTCTTAGTTTCTCTTTATCAATTCATTACGTGTTCAATTTCTAAAAACATTCACATTCTCAGAGATTTATTGACTGATAAATAGATAAATGAATAGATGTTGAACAGGAAGAGTAGAAACCTCCAAACTGTTTCTGCCAGTTTCTTGTTTGTGGATTTCATAACCAGGACTGTTAGTTTCATTTGAAAGTTCAGCTATGAAATAAACCCATACATTTAACATGTTCTGAGCCAATTTCCACTCTAACTCGACTGGTTTTGCTTGCTCTTCAGAGCAAGTTGTGACAGCACATGAGATAGTTGAAAGGCAATTAGATGAAGCATCCATCACCTACAAATGTAAAACAAAAAGCTACGTACTCAGCCTGTGCTCCAGGAACTGCCTGGTTAAGGAATGCATTGGAATCATTCTCACTCCCGGTACCAGTTGAGTAGCCCATGATCGTAACATTGAACCCTCGAAAGATGTCTGAAAAACAAAGGTGGCAATGAAGGCAAAAAGGCTCCAGCTGCTCCCTGCCTACAGGGACTAAAACACACCAGCACTGACACAGTTTTGCTGTCTGACAGCAGAGCTGCTGCTGCTGCCGGTCAACTAGATGCGTTCACCAGGCAGTGGGGAGAGGGGCCACCAGCTGGCAGTGACTCAGACAGCAGCGCGCTTGCCGTGCCCTGCACTGGCACCAGCAGGTAAGATGAGCAAAATTGAGGACGACTGTGTGCAGTCCTCTCTCACGTTGTAGTCGTTAAAGACTAAAACAAAATTCTCTGTCATACGATGTTGACTTAGTTAAGTGAGTGCCAAGGGTCCTTCAGCCCAGCAGGAGCTGGTTTTCAGCTAAAGGGTCCGGATCTGCTTCACTGCTGTGCAAAATCTCATACTACTGACAAATGTGAAGAATGAAGCCTCAGATGCATGGTTCTGATGAAGTCCCACCATGTCCTCCATAGTAGTTTCCAAAAGGAAGTTGACAGAGTAACTTACAGATGAGAGTGAACATGGCCACATTGCAAACTATAAAATCTACTTCAATCTCAAAGACCGAGTTTAACCACATTTTAATGAGGGCTTTATCAAATGTTATGGGACTCAATGAATCAATTAATTGCTTATTCTAATTATATTCCTGTTATGTTCTGCTTAAAATAATGGCCAACACACAAAAAACCAGTTTACTGGCCCTTTTTGAATGGAAGTTTATTATTACAGCTGATCCAAGCTGAAACTCAAGTGGCTTTACATTAACAATAGACTGAGCTATGAAAAGTTGCAGGTTTCAGTGAAGAGAAAGCTAAAATTATTACTTTCAGGTTACATGTATGAGTAGGCAGCTTTATTTACCGAAGAGGCCTACTCTATGCAAATATTTCTTTTGGAAAAAATTGCGATGGAATATTTATTAAAAGCAAATGTTAAGTACATCATGAGCATGGACATAGCAAGGTTATTTAGAAATTCAAATAATACTCACCAAAGAGTTGAAAAGGGAGAGAGAAAAGAAAGTAAGGGAACTTCTATCTGGTTCTCAGCTTCACTGATGAAGGCAACATTTCATTTTTTAATCATAAGATACTGTTTCTTGTCCTTGTTAATTACAACAAACCAGCTTTGAGATACTTAAAAGCTCTCTATAAATCTATCAGAAATGAGTCCTTTTCATCTCCTCAATCTCGCCATTTATATCCAGCAAAGCATTTACTTACTAGGTAGAGTTGTCACGTTCTCCAACGACTGATCTCCTCCAATACTAAAATGAGAAAGAAAAGTCTCAGTCACTCATGTCTTATCTGGATGCAGATAATAAACAGTGAAAACCTGCCACGCATCATGGGGAAAAGCAAAGGCCTATTAATTTGGTAACTATCATTCTATCAGAATCCATGGAGAGGACAGAAGTGGAAGTGCTGCTGGGGAGAACAGATGAGGTTTCAGTGGTGAAGATGCTTGTCAGAAAGATTTAGTGCTCTTGCAGATGTACAGTGGTATAGTCAATCATTTATCAAGTGGCAGAAAAATGCCTGACTTATCTTCATACTCAAATGATCAAGCCTTAAGTACTGCAGATTAGAAGGTCAACTTTGAGGCCCATTCCAGCCTCATGAAGCCTTCATGAAGCCTTCATGAAGCCTCATGAAACCTCAGTTTGGTGTTGCCCCTCTAAGGCAACACCAAACACAGACAGCCCTTGAGTGACAAGGGACCTTCCACAGTGGCTCCTCACGCTCTCTGCCTGCTTTCTGCACAGGGATATATTTCTCCAGCTTTTGTGTTGACAGGACATACTGAGGCCACACTTCAGCTTACACAGAGGTATTAGTACAGCGCAGAACTGCTTCAGTCAATATCAACAGAGCTACACCCTAACAGCAAAACAGTTTAGTCTTTTATGACTGTGTGTTGCTATATGTGGCAAAAGTTCTCTGGCCAAACACACTATTTTCCATGACAGTACAAAAAGTTCAGAAACAGAAAACTTGGAGAAGTCCCAAAACCAATGAATTCTGACTTGTTTGTTCCAATGATTCTTCTCCAGTTTTGTAGATTTCCAACCTGACATCCCAATATATGAAAAAGCATGAGAGAGATCAAAAAGCTTGCTTAAAATCCACTCCTGAAAATGCTTTCTGTCAAGCTACCCTTATGACAAATCCTGGATATCTTGATACACCTTCAAGAAATGCTAGCCTGAGAAGTAACCTATTTTTCAACTTTCTGACAGCTGAAAGATCCAAAACACATCTCTTCATCATCTTGGCTGAAGACTTACCTCCAAGACAGTCCCCGGTATTCAGTGGTCATATCCTGGAGGGTATCTGAGGCAATTCCTGAACCAGCCTGGACATTATTTTTCATTAACCAAATGAAATTAAAGCACAATTACTAATGCAATAGTAACTTGTAATACAAATACATAAACAAATATAATTTACTAATTTAAATAGAATTACGTAGTTGTTTTGTTTACTTTTTAATTGAGTGGATGTCTTCCAAAGCTTTAAAAGGCATCTGGCTTTTCCCAAACCTTTCTCCTGAAGAATGCAACAATATCTTTCATAATTATTTACAACTATCATATTATATATATGACACACAAAATGTATGATGGAGCTGTGGAACTAAGACATGGGTCTAGATGAGCTAAATAACTCTTTTATGATTGCATTACTCAACAGTGATGAACACATCTCAATTGAACACAAAACTTTCTGGCTAATGATATGAAACTCTATGTGATCAGCAGAGAAAATAAACATGTATCAGAAAGAAGCACCGTAACACATACATACCAGTTTGAACACCATTGTGCTAAATGGAAAGGCTTATAGCAGAACTGGAGCAAGAAGGAAGCACTCTCTACACTTACCCTCAAGAAAGAGGCAAGCTAGCAACTGCCCTAAAACACCTCTAGAATTCAGAAGAAGCGTTCCTGCCAGCTGTGATTGTACAGTTTAATTCTAAGTCTAGGTGCAGGTTAGTACTTCAGTACAGTACAAGACCAGGCAGCCTATTTGCTGCTACCTTAGATTAAACCACAATACTACATTTTCTTCTATGTATGAACTTTATTGAAATAACAGAAGATTGGTGCTCAGAATACCTATGCACAGGCCAAGTACAGCTCTTGAGACAGCAATACACCACTGCATGGTCTATGAAAGCAGATTTTATTCCCAGTTCCTAACAGACTGTTCTTAGAAGCAGAAACACCTGCAGAGCCCTAGATATTTCAGTCCAACAATCACAAGGATATATAGAATATCTTTCATTTGTTAATACTGCAGGTTTACATCAAAATGCTTCTGCTTATTTCAGTAGCCTCCTGTGTGCAAGAGTTGTAGCAACATGTCTGCCAGAGAGCTGTAAAGGGTTCATGGTTTGTATACACAATGTGTTTGTTGTTAAGGTTCAGATTCAGAGAAACCTATGTTCCAATTACATCTTTCTGTCCAGTGTTTCCTTTGACCCGGCTGTAGAATTTCAGTCTTTGACCACTATGAAAACATTAGGCAGAAAGGCATAACTGGAATATAGGACGTCTAGATTTGGAGATGTAGTCCTTCTTGGCTACCAAAGATAGTCATTAGCAGCAAGAACTATATCATGATCAAGAAATCAGTTAAGAGTTAAAACAGGCACAATAAAATGACTGAACATATTCTAAAATGCATCAAGTCAGAGGGCTCTCACCCCATACTTCCTTATCTCATTAATGCTAAAATGATTAAAATGCTATTATCCAACACCACTTAATTGCATTCTGTTCCTGAAAGAACCAAGGCTGACTAACAGGCTCATCAGTCCATTCCTATTCAGAAAAAAACTTTGAAAAGCACAGTAACCTAAGCCTTGTGCTACATCCCATTCGTTTCAGCAGCATCTGATCTCTTCTGCCTTCAATTCAGCAAACTACTTATGCACCTCTTTAAAAGATTTGCATGTGTTTTTGCCCGAGTTCAAAAGCATGTGAATACGTGCGTGGGGGGAACGGAGTGCTGGAAGACTGACACCTTCCTGCTTAATCTAGCTGCTAGATCTATTATCATCCATGAATGAACAGATCTTTGCTTCTGGGTACAATAGCTATTTCCCCTCCACTGGAGCAGGCACATGTTTGTAGTTTTACCAAGAGAACAGTAAAAACACCATCCTCTTACCGTCAAAGAATCCCCAAGGGCTGCTACAATTTTCACATCAGCTGGTTTTAGGGAATGCACTGCAAAGGAAAGAAGGACAGTTGAACCTGGTTAGGAAATAGCTATTTTTTGTCTCTACTGTCTATGTATGCCATTGTGCATTGAGATGCTCTGTCACATTGTTTTTGCAATATCCAAGTGCTAAATCAGAAGTTCTTTCCAGCTCATCTCCTGTGACTGTAGCACCAACATATGCATATTATTCAGTATTGCAATGGTTAACGTCGCTACCGAAAAGACAGAAGAGCAAGGAGTAAATAACAATAAGTGGCAAGCAGCCACTTATATCCAGCACCAAAGTGAAGGTAAAACAATGCAGAATTACACAAAGCAGGAACAGCACAATAAAGACTTTAAAAGACTAAGGAAAAGACAATATGAAGTTATTTGAAAAACCCAAATACGCTGAATTCCAGACTAACATGAATGAAGCTGTATTTACAGTTTCTTTCCATGACATTTAGGTGGAATAGCTTTTAAGATATGTCAGCACTCAATTTGGATTTTATCACAAGTTATTTTGAAGTTCTCCACTGGCAGTGAGTTCAGTGAAGCTACTTAGTCAGAACGCTACCTTGTGTGACAGTGTGGCATCGTATCTGTTAAGCATCCGCTGAAAAACATGACATCCTTTCTGAGAAAGGTTTTTCACAGTCCAGCAACCATTTCAACAAAAAATTAACATTCACCTTGAAGGACAGCTGAAGGTAATTCAACCTTTTAACATAACACAGGCAAGACTACCTGAAGTTGCAGGAGGGGAGGATGGAGACTTGTCCTCACATAGCAGCTGGGTTCCATAATTCTAAAGAGAGAAAAGAAAGCTGAACAGCATTTGGCTAGCAAATACAGTCAGTAGTAACTAGGATATTCCTAGCAGAGGCCAGGTGGATAAACCGGAGCCTCTTTATTATGTAATTAACTAGACAGGTCTTGGTTGCTCAATTCAGTAGTCATATTCAGTATTGCTCAGAAGAGCACAGTGTCCTGTACTGATAACAGTGCTGTCTGAGCACGTGTTCTTACAGGTGTTTCCCGATGCATTTTGTCTAACTCAGGGAGTACTTCCCTGCTCTGTGCCATGCACTCAGCCTCCCAAGGCGCTTTGGCCAAAGACTGACTTCCCCTGTGCTGCAGAACATAACTTATTTGGTTACCATACAGGAACAGATGCAGCAGAGTAACAGTGGGATGGTGATGTTGACACTTACTGGAGTTTGGTTAGGGTATGTGTAATTACTGTTCTTATATGTCCTCAGGAATGGCTCCGCCTACAAAACAAGGCAATCTGAATCAATGCAAAGCATCAGAGGAACACGTGGAGATTTCCATTCCCCAAACTTCAGTTCTCAGATGTCTGTAGATGATTAGCAGCTTGATGCAAATAAAACCCAGGGATAAATAAATAAATAAATAAATGGCCTTTTTAAAATCTGTGTAACAGTGTAAATCTGGGCTATATTTTTATAACAGAAGTTAGAGAATATCCTCAGGATCCTGCTGTGTGTGGTTCGCAAGAAGCTTGTGGCCCCACTGCAAGGTATTCCCAGTGAAACCTGCAGAACTATGTTGGCTGGTACCATCGTTGCCCTGTTTCCCCTCCCTGAAGCTCTGTCATTCAGTGTGGATACTTGATGATCTTGATTAGGTAGGCCAAACACCCTTCCCTTGTGTTTTGGCCAGCTGTGATGAGGAAGTTTACTCCTGCTTGCCCTCCATCATCTCCTGGGTGAGCAGTCATAGTGCTCTTGGTGGCAGTGGCACAAACTGTGTGGGGAAGAGCACATCACCCTCACAGACACAGAGCTCCAGGCACTGGGTAAAGGCTCATACAGACCCCCAGCCACTCCCAGCACCTCCACATAAATACAGACACCCTTGTAACTTACCTCAGAGGGACATTTGAGGACAATCTCATCTTCTATGTGCTGATTATCTGTCTTCTCCCCTACAGGCTCCAGCTGGGGGGAAAAGGGGATGCACAGAGGAAAAGCAGATGAGTACTGCAGAGCAATGGGTGATGCTGTGCTGCCAGTCTCTGGAAACCACCTCTGCAGCACAGCAAGACAATGGCAGGGCACTGCACCAATGCTGGCAGTTGCCTCCATGCACTGTTTCTTAGTGTGCTGAAGAGGCTAATTCCCATACACCTGGAATGTGGCCTGCTGATCAAGGTGCCTGGCAGGCATCATCTTCCTGAGAGGTGCATCCTTAACACACCCAACGTACTCCGAGATTTACTGGTTTGATATGACCGGTTTAACAATTCAGGTGACCTTTCTTTATATGATTGCTCTTTTCATTTGCAAACACAATTCAGAAGAGATATGGCTAGCTACCTAGTAGCTCCCTGGGGTTTTTTTCCTGCCAAGGGCAGGATAAAGTGAACAAGGAGGGACCAACACAACCTTTAAAAGCCTTACCATGTTGTTCCACAAAGCACGTGCAGCCTGGGAATGAGTCTTTTGGCTGAAGTGGAAACAATCTGGGGCAAAATAGGATGCATCTGGCCACCCCTCCTAGAAAACAAGTTAGGTGCTGTCACAGAGGCAGCAAATATGCAACAAGCTGTGCATTATGTCTTCTCTCTTCCAGTGAGATAACCCAGCTGACTTCTAAACAAAGTATCTGCAAAGGCCTCTGAGGGAAACGAAATAAAACCAGGCCAGAGAAAGTTAGTAACTCAGAACTAAGAAGCCTTTTAAAACTCTTTAATATACTATTCCCAAAGTAATAAGGAATACAGACTACTGTGACTCTGAGTACAGAATATCTGGGCAAAGATATCAATTGTGTTCTGTATTTCCCTTGAGATTTACACATTACAGTGCTTTGAAACATACGGGTTTTCATACCAAAGGTCATTTACCAAAGTACTGGAAAGGACTTGATGCATACAAAATGTAGAGCAAGTGCTTCCTGATGAAGACTTTGAACTAAAATATGTACTTTATGGTTGTCCAATTGCAGTGCCCCAAATAAAGATCTGTATTCCTGCTGCCCATTATCTCATAGTCCGTAAACATTTCTGCAATTTTGGATGGTAACTGAATATAATAATTACTATGTCAGGAAACTGCTGGCTACATTTACAGCTAAAACAATTTTGACAAGTCAGTGGCATCGCACCAGGATTTAATGTAGGTGTGGTTTTCTTGTTTGTTTTACCTGTGTTTTTGGCATTTCCATATTAGTAATAAATGGCTGCATAACCACTGTGAAATCATCCTTCGTGTCATACCTTCCACTCTCCACTAACTGGCGGGTTCTCTCCTAAAGAGGCAAAGAAAAGTTGTCATTGTTCTTTCTTCTGTGTTCAGCTCATCAGGCTGCTCCATCCATTTACACCTTACCCAGGGGCTGCCCCTCCCTCCTGCAGGAGCTCAGACATGACCATGGTTTTCAGCTTGTGCCAGGCAGCCAATGCAGCCGCCTTTTTGAGACACTCATCCTGGGCTTCTTTGCAGAGAGGCAGCCTGGGAATGGCTGCCTGACTGACAAGGACTGTCAGCCTGCTCAGGGATTAGGTTTTCTGTCGAAAAGATGTCCTTCCAGAACCACCAAAGTGTTTTTGGTTTGGCTGACATGCTGTGCCTGAAGGCTTGTTCCTGAGTTACCAAGTTTTTTGACTTAACCTGATTTTCAATAACATAACTGATCAAAAAAATGCTGGCTCTCTGACGTACTCTACTTTCTATGGCTCTGTAACAATTTTTCTTCTCATCTGTTTTGCTGGTTTAGTGAAACGGAATTGTAAAGATCTTGAGCCTACTTTTTTGAATCACAACTACAAATATGTCATTAGAATGAGTGGAAACTGTCCCCCATTTTCAAATTAGCCCATCTATGGTCCCTTGATCAACAAAAGGATGACATTAAACTACTAACAAATGCAACGTGCCTTACCTGATACTTTCTGTTAAAGTAGATCAACTTCTTTAACTCATTGGAATTGTCCTTAGGGCTTATAACACAAGGGCACAGCATCCTGAGGGATAAGAGCATGGCACTGAGATTTGCTCTTCTTTTTTCCCCCTGCTCCTGAGCTGACAAGCTGCGGGATTAAAAGCTCTGAGAGGGATTTCTCTGAAAGGCCATTGAATGAGAGCATTACCTCTCACCCCTGAGATTCTGCATAGCCCCAGTTCTTGAGCAGAAACACATTTATTAGGGATAAATTAATGAAGAGAAAGTGAGGAAAAGGCTCCATGCAAGCAAAAATCACACTGTGTGCCCATGGCAAGGTTTCAGCAGCAGGAGTGATCTCTGAGGAGGGGCTGGGGCTGCCTGTTCTGGACACAGCTCCAGCAAACCAACCACAGGGCATGGTTGAGCCTCTCAGCCAAGCTAGCGGTGTCTCTGTGAAAATCTACTTAAGAAAAGGCAGAAAACACCAGGGAGGGAGAGGAGAGAACAGCAGGAGCAAGGAAGAGGTGCTCCATGGCAGAACAGGCAATCCTGAAAGGGACCACAGCCTGTGGATGCACATGACTGTGGGACTCATGCTGGAGCACAGGACAAGAGTGAGCAGGAAGCAGTGGCAGAGAGATACCAGATTCGGATCCCAAGCTGTGCCTCATTGAAGGGACTGAGGGTACCCTGAGGAAGTAACAAGAGTGGGGAGAGAGGTGCTTGGAGCAAAGTTGAACCAGAGAAGGAGAGAGAACAGGTGCTTTAACTGTTCAACTTCTTTGTTTGTTCATTTCCCAATACCTGAATGGCTAATTAAGTGTTTATGCTCATAGACAACAAATACAATTAAGTTCCCCAAATCAGGTCAGTTTTGTCTGCAACGATACTTGGTAAATGGCTTCCTGGTCTTTATTTTGACCCATGAATTTTCTTGCTCACAATCCTGTTTTCTCCTCATGTTGCTGGGGTGGGGTGAATGAGCAGCTGTGTGGAGTGCTTGGCTGGCACCTGGGGCCAACCCACCACAAAAAACTGTTCATAAGTACATTTATGCTACATGGTTTGCTTCACCAGAACTGTGCAAGCATCCTTCAAGATGGAGTTCCCACAAATCCATTCTAAACGACTGAGAGAGTCAGAGGTTACAGGATGTTTCACAGTGAGGCTGGTAGAACACCAAAACAGTCACCAGGACTGATGCAGAATTCTTCATCCTTAGAGAGCCAAACTTGAGGCATTTTAAGATTCTGTGAACTCATGTAGGCCACCTTTATCCCTCCCCTGAGGTTTTGATCTTTCTAGCATGTGGATATTTCTCTTGGGATGTTCCATCTTCCTGGGCATGCCTTACCATCGCTTGAGAAATTCAAATTAGAAAAAGGATTCCTTTCAAAAATCCTGACCATATGACCACAGTAAAGCATCCCAGAGAGATCTTGGAGAAGTACCTCCTATAGAGATGCAGTTGATACATATCAAATATACACAGACCCCTACAACATCCAAACTTGTCTTAATGGAGACTAACTAACAAAAGATTTTTACTTCCACAGTACATCTATATGAGAACAATACAAATCTAAGTTGTGTTTTCAGAAGTTTCAGAAACATGTTAGGCAACATCAGTATAGACATCTTCTCTCTAGGTTGGTTGCTACTCTCAGTAAAAAAAAAGAGAAGACTTTCAAGATCAAAATCCTCCTTCAGGTTCTTCTTTCACCCAGTAGAATGGCATTTATTATCCCACACAGGGTCTGCTTATCACCCTGTAAACTTGGCTTGCTGCCAGACAGGCAAATGTTAAATTCAGCATGGCACCTGAAATGATGGGAAAAGGTTACAGCTATCATGAGATAATCTAATCGTAAAAGCTTCACTAACTATCCTTGTCCAATGATTAGGACCTTGAGATACGTGTGTACTCTTGCCAGTAAACTTTGCTAAAAATAACTAACTAAAAAGACTACAACTGACTATTCGGAGCACCAGCACCCTGAGTTTCCAAACTAGTTTTCCACTGACAGTCATGAGAAAGCCCTTAAATCACAGCAAGGGGGTTGCATGTCTGTCCCTCCTGTAAAAGCAGTGACTGCATACATTCACAGGACAAAGTTATTCTTCCCCAATTGTCCAGAAAAGCAGAGACTTGCCACCTCAGTAGTGGATTCACACTGACCTGGAAGGGTTGTTGAGCCATAAAGCAACCTGTGGCACCATTAAGCATCCAAAACATCTACTTGAGAGTCTAATTAGAGATAAAACTAATAATCGACAATGAGATTACAGAGATTGAAAATTGCAGAAGAAAGAGTGAGAGTTTTAAGTGCAGAAAAGTAAATCTGTAAATACAACTAGAAAACCTTGTGTCGTAGTGTCTTCTCTATTTTCACCAAAGAGTGCCCAGCTGAGCTCTTTCTGCTCTGGCTTGAACTCACTTGCAGGGTAAGCGAGGAGTCAAAAATGGCACCTTCATAAGAAGTGGTAACGGCAGGGCTCAGATACAGAGACAGCAATGGAGACAGCTTATTCTAAGTGCTGTGTTGAAATCAAAATGTAGGTACATGCACATGCACAGAGAAAGATGTTTGGTAGCCTGAAATACTAGATCCTTTTCCCTTCAAGAAAAAACTTCCCAAGAAGATGTTGCAGCCTTCTGTGAACAACAACGAGAGCTGTAACAAAAATCATCTGCAAACCTCATAAGCAGTTTTACGCAGTTATTGTTTTTCGATGCGTGCAGCTCCCGGAGGTTTGCTATGGAAAGCATCGTCACCAGGTTCACATATGCCCGTGGAACCTGCCAAGAGAACAAACAAATCCATAGCAAACCCCTGGAGCACAGAGTGCTGGTTTTGTCCCGAGATAACCACAGCAGACCTTGGTAGCAGCCTGCCAATTCAAGCATCGTGTATTATTTATAACAGAGGTGTTCAAAGTGCTTTCTCAATAATTAATCCTCCACACAAGCAACACTAAATTACAGCCCCTGCCTGCACTGCCTGGTTCTATTCTAAATGTTGATAGCTGGTCACTTGAAAATGATGGCTCCAAAAAGGTCCAAACAAGTTGTTATAGGCCTCAGCAAGACTCAGACAACTGCTAACTCTTCAAGTACTCTCATCATTCTTTATGTGGAATATCAGAATCTCTCTCTTAACGGCCAGAAAAATATAATTATTTGCAATTTAAAGAACAAGCAAAGCATTTTCTAGTTAATTAATAACCTTTGCTTAACTTTGTTATAACATTTTTTCGTATTATTTGTCCACAGCACATCAGCTAGAACTGAAGAACGTCCTTATTCCTTTGGTAAAAAACTTCTCCAGCCTTTTTTGCCTTTCAGAAAGATTTCCTGCAAGCAAACACCACTGCATACAGTAGTACTCTGCAGATGAAAGCAAGGAAATAAATTCTTAATCAATAATCAGTGATTGCTTTGCAAACAGAAAAGAATCCCTGCTCCCACATACTAGAAAAGTTTGATTTACCTCTTTGTGAAGTAAGTCCAAAGCTATTTGTAGATTGTAGGTGTAGTTTTCAGGAGAATAGCGTACCTGTTAAAGCAAGAGGGTTGAATTTTATTATTAGTTTACTCAGGCACGGACAAGAATAGCTAGCTAGAGTCTCTCACAGTAGTGTTCATGTTTCTAACTGTTGGGTCAAAAGTAACAGAGTTATAGGCAAAATGGTCCTGTCTCTGCTTTTCTTCCTTCCCATCACAGCTATCTCATCGGCAAGAAAAGATCTGGCAGCCATAGGATACCAGTGAGGGTGAAAATTCACAGGGTATTATCAGACATTACAATGTCCTCAATCCCCAGGCTTCCTTGGGCTGGTCTTAAAAGCAAGGCTAACAACTCATTAACAGGGGCCAAACAAGGGAGAGAAGATTTTGTGTAAAAGAAAGTTTATTTCTGTTGTATGGAATGTTAGAACATGTCTCCCATATGCTCTTTGCCTGCCACAAATAATAACTGGCAAAACTTAGGTGTTTAGCTGGGAGCGAAATCACTTCATATACTTGTATTTCAGTGCCAAAATTTCCTTCTTCCCTTTTTAACGGTTTAAACACTGTAATTTTATTGTCTCAAGTAATCCAACATTTATTTTTTCACTTGTGGAACTACAACAGTCAAATAAACTTTTTACGAGAAATGCCTGTCTTATTTTCAGCCTTTTTTCTCCCTCACTTAATTTCAAGTGGAAGTTCATTGACAGCCCCACTTGCCTACCCTATAGAAGCAGACAGCTCAGATCCCTTAGTCATTTCCTAAGTCACAGCTCACCAAGAGCGCTGTGGTTGGCACTATTTGTACTTGTGCCACACAAAGATCCCTGTGATCCTTGGATGCACACACGCTCTCTCCTTGCCACCCACCCCAGTCATGGGAACAGGCACTTTGTGTTTGGGTTGACTGCAGAAGGTAGGAATGGTTAATTTGCTCCTTCCTTGTTTTATAACCGTCTTACTGTGCTGCTTTGCTGTCCTTCCTGATCCAAAATTAATCATGAAGAATGACAAGTATGTGCTCAACTGCTTGTGAGCAGGTAACCCTCATCACTAAGAGAGGAGTCTGCCACAGCCTTTCACCTGCTCTACAATCACACATACCAAAGGCTAGATACTGTGTGTATGTTATAGATACACAATATAAACTGCATTACATATAATTGAATTAGCATGAGCTGTGCTTAGAACTTTTCCCATAACACTGAAAATATTAACAGAGTACCAAGTAAGATTTAGGAGTGCACAAGGCAAAGAGGAGCAAAAACCCTTGACCTTTTATCTACAGGAGGTAAAGTGACTAAGCAACAAAAAGTTATCCTAATTAACAGCCAAACAAAGCCACAACAACTATGTAATTTACAGGTGTTCTAAAGGTATCTCTAACATCATCAAAACATTATAGTTACATTCCAGAGCTGCACCATTAAGACCTGTGCTATTTTGGTCTCACCCACTGAGTTCCTCCCTCTTACCCCTGCAATGCATAAAGGCTCTGCAGCTTGATGGCCCAGTTCAGGCTGCAGGCAGCAGGGAACTTACTGGATCGTCGCAGAATGTGCACAGGTCATTTCCTCCTATGAAAAGTGTTATGAGCTTCCAGTCGTTCTGGAAATCTATTCTCTACACGGAGAAGGAGATGGAGCAGAAGTTCTTAATTAAAAAACGAAAAGGAGGGAGATGCAGGCAACACACTAAACACAAATTTCCTATTTCTCAGAGTACATGGCTATCATTCCCTAAGCATCCACAACAAAAACAAGTTTGTAATCATGAACTGAAGATGTAGAAACTGCTACGATCTAAATCAGATTTACAATATCAATGGCATCATGGAAAACTATTTGCTTCAGAAAACTATTGCTCAAAATCTATCTGTATGCTTTTCTTAGTAATATCTTGTGTATACAGAGTGACTCCTCCCGCAGTCCTAGAAATATATCTTCATAGTGAAAATTACAGTATGTGTTTTACTATGTGATAAATAATGCAGCTATCCAGCTGGAAAACCCTGGGGAACAATATATTTCAGTCTTGCTGTGAGACAAACTGCAAAGAACAGTGGGGCAATATTAACTCTATCTAACAATAATGGTAAAATATTACAGCACTTTTTGTTTCTGCAAGGATTTTGCAAAGGGATAGCTAGCTAAATCAAGGCAATCATGCTACAGTAAATAAACACCTTCTTAGCTTTGAGGAAAGGTTCAGATATGCTTAGTCCCATGTTGTGGATGTTGTGCTCAATATCCTAATGCTTTAATTTCAGTGCAAAATACCAGCAAGAAAAAGACCAATAGTGCATCAGCCTTCAGTGGTTTAGAAACACCTTTCTTCAAAGGCAGGAGGCAAAATATCCCAGCTAGTAAACATGCTGTTCAGTAGTTTGGTCTCAAAATGTATAAAATCAAAGAGAGGGGAAAATTTCCTCCTGCACTCAACAAGTGTTTTAAAAAGAGGGGGGAAAAGGATCTGTTGAATCAAAGATATGTGACAGCTACTATGAGCATGCTTTCTAGTCAGAAGGAGCTTCACTAGTTATATATAAACATTTATTACCTAAATAAAAGATATTTCCATTAATTTCTGTTAACATTCTCAGGCCAATAAATTTGACAGGGTAGTGCTTAGAAGCCTTGAATGGTTTGAATGAAAACCATCCAATCCTTCATTGTTAGTTGCCGTTACTTTTAATCTCATTTCAGATGCATCCATCAGATTGAAATCTTGTTTACAAGAAAGTGAACCAAGAAGGAAACTACTGCAAATATTTTTGCCAATACGTAGGCACCAGAGTATTTACACTAAACATGCACACAGATACCTTGAAGGCTTTTTGGCTGCTTTCCAGCTACACAATTGGAAAGCCAAACTATTATAATGTAACTTAGGTCACTGATTGCATAGTACATTTGTCAAATTACAAATAGCAAACATTCAAAGCACAAGCTGAGGTGAGAAATATGCAAGCAATCCTCAACCTAATGTGTATTTTACAGACCATTAATCAAATAATTCCTAACAATAAAAGTGTAAGTCCAAAATCAGCTGATGACTAGATGAAAGAAGGGACTAGTTTGTTTTTATAGAAAACAAGTCCCTTCCTCACTTCACATGTTCACTCCACACGATTTACTACTTGAAAAGCTTGCCCTCAACATCCTAGCATGTATCATTTTTTCTGGAAAAACCAGCTGATTACAAGATAATTAATAGCACCACAGCAAAATCCTCACAGAGAAAAGGTTCTGTTATCTTACAGGGTGACACAGATTGGAAGCAGAAGCAACAGCACTGCATTTACAGCCACTAGCAGTAAAAATGATGAGAAGGTTACAATTATCTGGGTTTGATAGTAACTATCATATGCTGGTACAAATTCACTTAAGACTAAGCTATAGATTATTTTGTGCTGACTCACACTCTGCACTGGGAAGTATTACACTGTACCCTGCTGTACCTACAGCTTTAAAGTTTGGCATTCATTGTTGAGATCTGCTCTTGGTCTGTTAGAAGCTAATGATGCCATACCACTTCATTCTAAAAATATTAACGACATGTTAAACTCACAGTATCATTCTTCATGCGGTCCACCAGTCTCCTAACCTGTTTAGGAACATCTCTAAAAATAAAAGAAAAAGAAAATCATGAAATTAATTAATAAAAATTTAAAGAAAGAATCCTGCATAGATAGCAAGGCAAAGAGGAAAGCTGACGCATGGACATCAAAAAACCCAAAAACCCCAGAGAAAGTCAAATTTTCATTGAATGGAATATGTGATATAACCAACAAAGGCTGTATTTTGAGATGGTGATGGAAAAAGAAAAAAGAGAAAATAATTAGCATTCAACAGACAGTGGGCTACTTTGCAAATGCTGCATCGTTACTCTTTTACTAGCTATATAGAAAATGCACTTTTCCCACCAACAGATGTTATCAACAGACATAGCTCCTAAGCGTCTGTGCTCGTATCAATGTTATCATATGGCCTCAAGGCACTGAAGTAGGTCCTATAAGAACTGTTCTCAGTGGGAAAAAAAATAGGATAAGAATTGCACAGAAGATGATTCAGAGTGATCTCTAGTTAATTCCCAGCTTTGGCAGACTAGGGATTAAACAATCCACAATTTTCTCAGTCTCTACACAAACTCTTGGTCCTGATGACAAGAAGGTTTGAATATACTTCCTATAAAGTGAAGATATCTTTTGTCTGACTCACAACAGGACAGCTTTCTTTGTAGTGCTTGTAAAATGCTGTGGCTTTCTTGGTTGAAAATGCTAGAGAAAGTATTGCTAATTTATTTGACATAGATTAGAAACACTGCAAAGTCCTCATCACATTTCTTGGCCTTCATGCTACAGTTAGGATAAAATCTCTGGGTTTGCCTATTTGACTTACTGTGCTCCTGCCAAAATCCAGGGTTTGGGCCTTTTTTAGTCACAAGGAGTTTTATAGAAAAAAAAGTCAAATTTGTATCAAAATTAAAAGTTTTCCTCTTACTCTGCATGAGCCCCTGCCACGGCTTGGTTGAATGCAGCATTGTTTGAATTCTGCGTTCCAGTGCCAGTGGAATACCCTACCAAGGATGGGTTGAACTCACGAAGAATATCTGCAGAAAGAGACAACACCCTGAACTATTGCTTCTTGCAACAGGTAACAAATGAGGCAATAAAGATTAGACTTTAGTAAAAGACCATTAAAAAGTTCTAGGAGATAGCTATCCAAAAAGACAACCCTTTAAGTATAATAAACATGGAGATTCATTACCACATGACCATTTCCCTGCCTTCAAGTTTTCTGAATTTCATGAATTCAGATATCTCATGACCTAACATGATCATCTTGGCTAGCAATGCCATTTTGCCTGGCAAACGAGGCTGGGTAACCATATACTCAGGCAGGAGAACCTCATGCCATCATGTTCTAACTGCAGACAGGTTGGAATCAAATCCTTTAGCCTGATGGCCCCAGATGTATTAACCCCAAAGACCCCAGATTCCCTGCTAGATCTTAGGTTACAAACCAGCCTTACAGACACCTCAGATCTAAAATGTCCTGACCTTTAAAAAGCATGTAAAATCTGATCTTGTAATGTGATTCTGCTCCTGCCTAAAACAACTTTCCCATACAGTCAAAATAGTTTCTTCAGGCTATGAGCTAAGATCTTTGATTCATCTATCCCAAACATATTTTAGACAGAACTATAACCAACAGAAGAATACTGAAACAGCCAAAACCTAGGAATTACAAAATACATAGTTCAGTCATGCACAGCATATTGCAGCCTGGTTGTTATGCAACTTTTACTCAGCACTGGACATTAAACGCAAAGGGATTGCTTGTGTCATGCTACAAATTTTAACCCTTTTCTCCTGCCTCCTTTCATAATAGCAAGTATTCTAATAATGAACAGCACCACATATTTATCGAATTTACAGAAAAAGTCACTTACTTGGTAGTGTCGTGACGGTGCTTATGTTTTCATTTCCTCCAACACTGTTAAAAAGAAAAAAACAGGAAAAAAGAAAGTGTTCTAAGGGACGGTGGACTCAGCAAGGCAATGGACAAGGTAGGAGAGTGCCCCCTTTTGGGGTTACCGCATGTGTACAGAGCACACCGGTGAGCCCACCCACGCTCTGGGTGCCTGTCCCCAGGGGGTCACGGCATCGGAGACACCGCCAGCACCAGCAGAACAAGCGTGTTAGAAACCCTGTACAGTAGCTGTCCTTTCAGCTCTTTCACGTGTTTTGGCATACATTCAAACCTAGCTGAAAGAAATAAGATTTTTTTCAAGGCTGCCACATTTGCAGTTGTTGTACCTATTAAAATATTTATAGCTTCCATTTTTAGTTAACCAATCTAACTACAACAAAACGTTCTAAAAGCATATATTTCAGAGAGATAAGTAAAATCAACACCTTTGCCTTCCTCCATTGCCTTCCCCTCACTTGCATTTCACTCAACTGGAAGAATACTGCTAAACTGGTGAAATTCACCATTATGTCTGTGTGCTCTTTATTCTCCTTCATGCTGAAGGAAATACTAGTATACTTGTTGCCAAAAAAAGTCAATAGATTACTATAAGGACCAAAATAGAAAATGCTTGACTTAGAACACCTCTGTCGTGTCCCTTTAATCTGGAACAGATTTCGAAGTGCACTAATACCATCCCTGAAGTGCTTGAGGCCAAGCTGGATGGTGCTCTGAGCAACCTGGTCTAGCAAAAAGTGTCCCTGCCCATGGCATGGGGGCTGGAACCAGATGATCTGTAAGGTCCCTTCCAACCCAGGCCATTCTATGAGTCTGTGAATGTGTTTAAACTTCTTCTAGAGTTGCAGTGACTTAGACTGGTAAAAAATGATGAGCAGGAGATCAGCCTGACAAGTTTGGTTAAATCATACAGTTTCAGATTAACAAGTGAACATGATGACCTTTCTCCAGTCTTTTTGATGTGTCAAGCAACATGCTGCATATGTAAAAGTCTGTACTGACTCGTCATTGATAAACTGTTCTCCATGATGTAAGCAATACCGGGAAAGGATCAAGGAAAGAGACACTGTATATGAAACAACAGCAGAAAAGATTTTTTGTAGACCACCAATATTAAATGAGAGAAATGGGTGACATGGGCCACATTGGGCAAGAACAGATAGGATACAGAAAGAGCAGGGACAGAAATGCAGAATGAGCAAGTGATGCAATGGCAGTGGGGTCTAGAAGACCCCTTTCTAGGGTCTCCTACAACCGTGAGATTGGAAAAGAATTTCTTAATTAGGACCCCATTTTTCTGCGTATCCACATCTATTCTAGCCACACTACATTGTACTCTAGAAAGCCACTAGAGTTTGAGCATTTTCTTTATCATGAGTAATAGTACAGCCATGTGCCTTCAAGCAAGATGTGATATCAAGTCCAGTTTCCACAAGCCTCCATTTGCTACAAAAACAACTGCATCACTCAAAACTGAAGAAAATGGATTCTCTCCTACTGGGGGGAAAATTCCTGGGACTTACCTCCAAGAAAGACCTCGGTACTGAGTCAGGACATCCAGAATATTATAGGGTTTGGATCCTGCCCCATTAGCTGCCTGGAAGAAGAAGAAGAGTTCACCTTCAGAAAATAAGCATTGCTGCAGTAACTAGTTCTCTGACTGATCCTAGTGAGAATAATTAAAAAGCATGTTAATGAAGCAAGCTACGCCATCTTCCCAAAATAGAACAAATCTTTATTCTTAAGAAGATCAAAGTCTAAAGGTATTTTAACTCTGTTCCAGTGAATTACCCTCTTCTATCAACTTTGTGATTAGATCAAGTGTGGAAAAATTACTTGAGAATGTTCAAAACACTCATACAATTCTAAATTTACATAAGGAATAAATAAGATAGCAGTGGTCCTGAATTAATAATTTATTAGAATGTTCCTCACATTAAAAAGTTGTACAGTGATTTTACGTCTTTCCCAGTTTCTCCAAGGAAAAAGACTACAAGGACTTAATGTGATAATTAGTACAAAACATGGAAGAAACATGAATTATGATATGAGCAGTGAAGCAGTCACCACTGATTGGAGAATCACAACCAGTCTAGGGTCAATGAACTTACACAGTACCAGGAATAGTATTAAAATAAAAAAATTCTTAAGGTAATTGACACATCTGATGTTGACCTGATGTCTCATGGTTGACACACCTGCTATTCTATTGCAGTTTTAATCATATATTTAGTTAGTATAAATTACTATGGCTTTATAGGCTTTGGTATTATCATATATATTTATCATATTATATAGATACACATATATAGATAATCAGCTGCAGAACTTTTTCTTTCTCTTCACACTGCTTACTAATAGCTTTCAGTGCCAATACCTTGGGAGCTGCCAAAAATCAGTAAAGAAAAGCAATTGTTCCAAGTCCACTCTAGCAGACTAGTTTTGCTGCTGCACAATCTAATCTTACATCTCTTCCTTGTGTGGCACTCTTGTGGACTTTAAATGGGAAAAGTGCACTCAGATTAGACTCATGATCTGATTACCAATCAGCCAGTCAAGGTGGAGTACAGGGAAAAAAATGTGAAAAATGTATTTGGCTCAATAGGGCATAACTGTATGTATTCCATTTCCCAGGTTAAAAAATCAAACATTTCATTGCAAGCTTTTTCATTGCTAGCTTTATCAATGGCTATCCAGTGATCTTTACTTACTGTGAGTGAATCTCCCAGGGCAGCAATCACCTGAATATCTGCTGGTTTCAAATTATGAACTGAAAAAAAAATAAAGGTAGTGTAAGGGAAAGAAAGAAAACTACAAATTGTTATGGTTATTAGAAGTTTTCCTCAGAATAAGTATAATAAAGCATTACATTTTTAATATTTAAGACAGCACCAGCTCAGAATTACAGAGACTGATAGGCATCAAATCAGAAATTATTCTTGGTACCACAGCTGGGCAGGAATACAGTGACAAAGGAGGCAGCAAGATTCCAGTCTTGCATTTGCTCTTCCTCAAATTTCTTTTAACTGGTGAAAATGAGTGAAAAGCAGGCAGAGCTCTGGTGGCAGCACAGAGTGGATATTTGGAACCATCAAAGCTTCTGAGGAAAGATAAAACCTACCCAAGGAACTCCATATGGGTTTTTGCACCTCAGTCTGCATTAAAAAGAGCCCTCTACACTTGTTTCACCCTGGAAATGAAGGACCTAACTGCCTCCTATCTTTTCCACTGTCACTTCTTTGTTTGTACATGGAAGATGCAGCTGCATAAACTTTCATCACCCTTGAGGTAGTGAACTCGCATCTTGCTATACAACCACTCACATTGTTCCAAAAAGACCCTTAAAAGCCACAGTCTACAAAGTGCACGTCTCCAAAGAGTACCACTCCTGAGTAAACCCAGTTCTATTCTCCTTCTGTCATCAAATGCAGTAGCTCTATGATAA
Source organism: Callaeas wilsoni (assembly GCA_013398955.1). NCBI lineage: Eukaryota > Metazoa > Chordata > Aves > Passeriformes > Callaeidae > Callaeas > Callaeas wilsoni. Next base: position 59,094 of record VWPU01009676.1, on the reverse strand, counting down.
AAAGGTATAGTACTATACCTGAAACTGGAACTGTATCAGAGGGACCCCGGTTGGAACAGGGAATATTTGTTCCATAACTCCTCTCCTGCAAAGACAGACAGGGCAAGACTTCACATCAGTCTCACTATACTCTGGTCATGATAAACTATTTACGTCTCAGAGCATTAGATTAATTAAATCCCCTCATACTTTGTGTACAACTACCCAGCTCAGTCTGCCCTCTGTCCGTGCCTTTTGAAGGCAGACACAAGCTCAGCCTGCCCAGAAGTCATGCAGCCTTACGAGTGCAGCACAACTCTTGCCTACCCGTAGGGCCCACTGTTTTAGACCCTGAGCCACGCTGCACTCAGCTGTGCAGCACTTGGTGTGCCCATACCCTGAACATCTTTTGCAAGAAACTGTTTGAACATCCCTGGAATATTCTAGGACAAAACCATACCTCTGTCAGCAGGCCATGAGCCTGCCTTCTCCGTATGCAGTCCTGTATGCGCAGCCAGGGATTTGCCCTCCTGGCTCTTTTGAGTTGCAGCCTACTGCCAGAAATACCCCAAAGTCTACTGTTAGTGAAGGGCTGACCATCAGTACAGCAGAGCAAACCATCACACAAGAGTCAAAGGTGTGCTTTTGCTCCAAATCTCTCTGCAGAATTCCTTAAGTAGGCTAACTTGCCTAAGGAAAAGACACTTGTATGTCTTGTCCCATTGTTCTGGATTGGGGTTTTAATTTTTAATTTAAGAACCCAATAAAACAACCACAAACTTAACACCGTATTGCTCCTTACCTCCTTAACACCTCCTACAGCTATTTCCTACATAGCTACAGCTCTTTCCAGAAGTCAGAGTGGTAGGTACCATTGCCCCATAGTGAGGTCTGTACACCCCAACTAACTAACAAAACAGATGGCACTATATTAAAATGTGAACAGAAATGCATATTACAACTCCAGTGACTAACAGGCCATTTTCTCTAGATGTGGTCTAGACACTGTGCTGAGGCATGAAAATGAACATTATCAAGTCTCTCTGTACCTGCTTGGGAACACCAAGTTCTGTTCAAAATCAGAGTACTCTGACTTAAAAAGCACAACATGGGTCTTTTTCTCCACACATCTAATCTGAAACTATCTCACAAAAAAAAAAAAAAAAAGAAGAAAAGAAAAAACAAAAATCCATATGCTTCAGTTTTACTGTGGCATAAACAAGACAAAATCAGACCCACACAGTGGTTGGATCTGATCGAGTTTCTCCCATGGGTAGGACTAAACGGCCCAATTTTCACTATCTTCTTATCCCAGGGAAAATAACATTTTTATGCAGATGTTTAACATAGGCTCTTACCAGTGAAGGCAAGACTCACTTTAGGCTAGCTGAACACATCTACCTTACTCACACTCTATAGAGCCCACCAAGGAGAAAAGGTGCTATTAAACGTCTGACTATTTAGTCAAGCATGGAAGCAAAAAGCTGGAGCTCTGAATTCAGTTTTCTGAGGCAGCATTGTTTATTTAGGCTACAACACACGCTTACCACCTGCCCCACTCCCTGGAATACAGACAGTCCATCTGATGCAAACAGTCCTACTATACCTGAGATGTTTCTTTGGTGTTTGATGTCCTCAGGGAAGATGAGGAGTTACTATTCCTATATGTAAACAAATATGGATTTTCCTGCAGATTGAAGAGAGTATGTTTACCAACGCTAGCGGAAACGCAGTCAGATGATGTTAAACTCTTCTGACTACATTTTCCAAGAGAAAAAAACTTTACAGTATTAATTTCTGAATGATCACCCTAAGACAAATGAACATTGCATTAGTGAAGTAAACCAGGTTAGACCTGAAAGTTATGCCCTGGTCTGAAGCCCTGTCCTAGGTATGCTCTAGGCACAGCACCACTTCCTGCCTTAAACCTAACATCAAACAAAGCATAAAATTCTATTTCTTTGATATTTTAATTGCTGTTCAGAAGCTTTTGGATGCCAGTAATATTTTATCACTATCAAATTATTGAAGTCAGAGCTTAAATGCAAAGTATTCAAGAACCTGTTCTTTGAACATGAGATACTCCAATCTTGACTACTGACAGCTCCAGGGATTAAATTAGTAAAACCTGGCAGCAGAGGCAAAACACAGAAAAGTTAGATTATATAAAATACATGGATTCAATTTCATTGGTGACACAGATTTGAATACTGATAATGCACCTCACACCTGCAATTACTAAATTCGGGTTAGCTAGATATATTTTGAACAGAAAAAAAATATCTGACAGAGATTATTTAACTAAATTTTGTCAAAAGTTCTTTTTTTCAGAGTTTCATCTGTAGAAAAGAAAGACTCAGTGTCAATGAACTTTAGGAACACTCAGTTTTTAACAGTGCAGTAACTTGGGCAAGTGCATATTCCCAAGAACTTCAGAAAACAACAACAGTGTTTGAAAACTTGGAAAGTCTGCAAAGAGTAAATAAAATCACAGAATAACAAGGAAGCCCTTTTACCTGAGATGGACACTGGACCTGGACAATTTTTGTGACACCATAAGGCTTCTTCTGTCCAACTGGCTGCATCTGGAAAGGGAGAGAACAGAAAAATTGTACACATACTCTGTGTGGGAAGGAAGGGAGAGCAGCAGCAATGCAAAGGCTCTAGTGCCTGGAGTTTTCTATCAGGCTCATATACATACATCTAAAAATATATATTTAAAAATTTCTTTTGCTTATGATAAATATTTATCTATGCATAATATACCACATGTATACCTACAAAAGCAAGGAACTGAAAACAAGTCCTCTCACGTGAGCAGACTGTCTTCCCATCATGACTAAAACTTCCATCTAAACATTAATTCAGCTTCTGGGAATACTGACTCTATGTGTTGATTGTTTATCCTACCTTTCAGAACTGTTTCATTATCTACACTCTCATACATGTTAGGCAACACCAAAAGGTGCATTCCAACTCCATACAGAGGCTTAATAACATTTATGCTTGTTGGCCTTCTTGAAACAAGATGGAGAGGGGATTATCGTAATGAAAAATTATGGAGTTATTCAGAAAATACTGACAGCACAAAGGGGCAAATACCAAAAATAATGACTTCACCTGTTCAGGCAGCTTGCTGAGTGCTAATTAAATTGCAATCACACACAGAGGAATTGGCTGAGGGTTTAGATCCCTCAGTGCATGTCTGCTCAGCTTGGCACCGGCAGCTGCCAGGAACAGCAGCCTACACAAGAAACAGGATGGAAGGGACTGGAACATACAACAGCAGCAGGCTTGATGTCACCGATACACTCTGGGCAGGAATGCTATATTCTATTTTGATTGTTCCATCAACGAAAATAATGGGAAAATTCAGAGACACAGAGAGGAGGCTTATAGAGTTTATGCTCTTTGAGAGAAACACTTGAAGAAACAGTCAGGTCTTTTAAGGCGGGGGAGGAAATCAAACCAATTTCCCCAAAATGTGCAAAATCATGAAGCTCAGAGAAAAGGTACATTGGGATACTTTCCCATCCTCCTAGGATGAAACAAAGCAGCTATTTAATTCCATTCCTAAAAGAAACTATACTTCCAACATGGAAGCATCCCACAAAACATGGGATACATACAATATGGTATTTTGCGACTAGAAATTAAGTTTGAACATGTGTTAGACACTTGTATGAGTTGGGTGATGAGAACAAATTTCTCCAGAAGGCAGAAGGTTCCAGATGGCTCAGACACACTAGTTCTCCCAGCAAAGACTGACAGCTCCCATGGAGCTCAGCTGCACAGCCCTGGTCAGGGAATGGGGCACCAGGGCTGTGTTGTGGCCACCAAGCCTCCCCTAAATTCTAGCACATCTGTCATGCAGGCCACTTAGTGTGTGCATCTCCTCTGGTACTCAGCAGGTTCTAAGGCAGCACAAATCCCTGAACACAGAAGAGAGGCACGGGCAGCCTCCTGCCGTGCTGTTCCCTTTTGGGTTCTCGTCTGGTTTTGGTTTCTCTTTTGCTTGCGGGATAAGGTTGGGTTTTGTTTCTGTAACACAAAAGACTGCCAAAAGACAAAAACTCTTACTCTTGTGAAGTTCTTTACATACATGAATGGAGCTTTGCCCTCAGATATATGTCCAGAGGTAAAATAGATTAATTTTGGCAAATGCCTGTGATCAGGCTCTCTGTGGCAAATATCAAAGCTGTCCAAGTACACAGCCAACCTCTCTCAGCCTTTCCAATGCCATTTAGCTGACTGTTCTCTAGTGTGCTTAGCATATGAATTGCATTGGTCCTAGAGAGTTAGAACTGTTTTGGTCAAATATCCAGCCCTGCCTAGGACAAGCCCTTAGGACCTGATGGCTCAGCTCCTTCTCAGCCAGGCTGAAGTGCAGCCCTAAGGCAAATTGCCACTAGATTTCCAAGGTTTTGCCCTTTGGCCAATATGCAGGTAATTATTACAAGAAAGAGGCTGGTACCAAGCCTCAAAACAAAGTCAAGACAACATGGCAGAGAGCAGGAGATGGGAAACCTCTGAATGCAGTTTCCTGCTCCATGAGTCACAATCTTGATTTCCCATCAGCTCCCAAGACTGTGTTATGGGTTGTTTTTTTAGCTTTTCAAGGGGTCAGCAGAAACTGATGGCTGGATTTCCCAGTAGAACTTGAGTGACCTTTATCAGGTGAGGACACCTGCTAGTGCTTTTATGCTGAAAGCATCTTTCATATCTGCTTTTACATCATGGCAGAATACAGGCAGATGAGGCAATCACAGGCAAAGAAGCAATCCTGAAAGGCCCCTTTCTTATGACTGCCTGATGTACTATGAAAACTCCACTAAATCAAAGAGAAGTCAGGAAAAAAGATGGCAAAACTAGCTGAGGTGAATGTTACTGTTCCTACAGTCTTCCTTCAAACCAGTGGCAAGATGTGGTTTTGCCATATTTTGCCTTCCTCCAGCTCACCTAGGCTGTCACCTCACTTAGAGGAATTGCTTCACAATGAGAAAAACACTGAAATAAAGCAAAGTAGGTATTTGTCTCCTCTATGACAGTGTTGTGGTTCTGGTGGCTCCACAGCATGCTCACTGCCCAAGTCTGGGTAACTGGCCCTGATGCAGCCAGCCTTAAAAGCTCAGCTTTATTTTGCTTATGGTTTTTCATCTCTGCTGCTTCCACAACATGCTCCTGGCAATCACAGTGACAAGAATAGAGTAACATGCCATAGAATGGGTTGCTCAAGGACAGAGCACAGAAGGACAAATAAAGTCTATGCAGAAAAAGTTGAGACAGAAAAATGAAGCAGAAGGCATCTATTTTATGATGAAAGAACTGATGTAGGAACTGTGACATTATCACAAGGAATATCACAGGTAACAGCAAAGGAGATAAATGGACCCAGCATGGCTGTTCCAAGGCTACCAGTGCAACAGCTTATCAATTTTTAACTCCTTGGCTCCTACTAACTAACTAAAGTCCTACTAAAGTCCTACTAACCTTAACTTAACCTTAACTAACTGCTTCTTTAAACAATCAGGGCTACAACAGCATTATTACTACTTGAATTAGCATAAAAGAAAACAAGAACATGCCAATACGTATGAATTTATTTTTAAATGTGGTTTATGAAAAGGTGGTTGCAGTATAAACTTTTTTCCCATCATACTTAGGATAATTTGGACAGACACAGGAATAGTAGGTACTCTCCAAAGAAAATCTTATTAACATATGGACTGCAAAACAAGTAAAAAGTCTTTTATATTTCATCTAACTTAACTGGCCACTGAAGAGTCTTTTTAATTAAAAAGGAGACTGTATGTGTTATAAGGTTACTAGAAAAAGAAACAGGAAATGTTGAAAGCTTCTAAAAAGAAACAGTAAAATCAACATTTTATCTAAAACAATGGATATAAGGGCATATCCAAACAGCAGCACCCTGCTTCACTCTGTTGAGTCCAAACCCACTTACCTGCTGTTTTGTCTCATTCATATTGAAAAGCAACTGACATTTCTTCACTTGCCCCTATCACCAATCTTAAAGTGCAAACTCCTCCAGTTGTACATGCATTAACTCAGTCTCACACACAAATGCTGTGTGTCAGCAGCTCAAGGCTGCAGTGGGAAACAGCCCCCTACAGAACTGGTCATGGTGTTCAAGGTTGAGTGGGTCAGAAACTCCACGTTTCTTTCAGATAACCTCCCCCACCTAATAAAAGGCACCATTTGCCGGCTTTCCTCAGCTGGATAGGACATTCAACTCTTGAGGACATTACAAGAGCTCCTCAAGGTTGTCTATCACCTTTTCACTATGAGCAACAGCAGCACAAAGATGATGGTTAGGGAGGAGACGGCGGTATAAGACCCATTAGTAGAGAATGGGGGGAGATGCAGGATAGAGCAGACAGGAGTATAATTGCTATAATCTCAGGTTAGGACAAGCCTCAGTCATCCTGTGTTGTGCTGTCAAAGATTAGCAAAAAAAGGATCTGTCATAGCTCATTTACTCCATGAGGGCTTCCCAAAGGGCTACTTTGAAAACCTTCCTAAAATGTTCTTAGTAGAAGGTAGCAGCAGAGTGAGATTTGTCTCGGAAGTGTAGGGCATTTAGCATTATTCAAGAGCAGTCTCCCTGCACAGCTGAGGAAAGCAGTCATGGGATAATTCTTATATTCTTCCTTCCCCTGACTCTTTGCTACTCAAAGCCTGGCTCGTGCAGAGTTGCTACCAGGCATCCAGACCAAGTTCAGCAAGAAATAGTCTCTGTGGTACTGCTTACCATGTTGTTCCAGAGGCCCACAGCCATGAAAACATTATCTTCCAGAATTTCCACTTGTGTCTTTGATGTGGTAACCAAACCATCCTTGCCCTGAAAGAGAAAGTACTTTGAGCATCAAAAAATTATTAAGAGTATGGAAAGATGAGATATTCAGTCACAAAAGTTCTCAATCTATAAAATAATATTCATATCCACAAGAAAAACCAACCTTTGGTATTCTCGTTAAGCCGCTTGCCACTGATCCCAGTTACTACTCGTGTGTCAAGAGAGAAAGATGCTGTTTTTGTAAATGATTGTTGCACATCAACAGGACAAGAAGAGCAGAGCAATGACACAGCACGATGACAATAGTGACACATAGTCACTAGGACATTAGGGCAGGAAGACATAGATGTGAACACCTATTTGGAACCCATTCCAACCCATTTGGAATAAACACTTCTTCTAGCTTACATGTGCATTTGAAGATTAGAAACATGCAAAACTTGTCTTAAGAGAGCATGCTGAATTTTAAATGAAATGTAACTGTTGGAAGAGTTTGGAAGGTTACACCTGGTGGCCTGCAGGCACACCACAAATCAGAAGAAATAAAGACTCCACCTATGACATATGACAGTATATAAAGAAATAATAGAGCAAATTACTGGCTGAAAAAGTAATGCCATGCAAGTTAGAAGTCTGCTATTTGCATATGGACCAGCCATCAACAAAAAAAAACAAAGGCTGGCAAAAGATGACCCTGGCAGCAACAAGAAGATTTTGCAACATAGCAGACACTACCCTTCCTGGAAGAAAAATTTCTTCTTCCAATTCACTTTGTTCTGATACTGAGCTGAGGGGAACAATGGAATTACCTCAAATTCATGGAGCTATTATGATGCTCAAAAACCCAGACCATGAATCACTACCAACCTATTGTACAAAAACCCACCTAATGTGTTAGATTTTTATACTTCACTCCAAGTGAGCCATTCTCTAGAAAGTAATACTCTCCCTCTTCATTGCCAGATCTTAGACAACCCTGACCTTTGAACTTCCCTTTAAAGATCACTTAAGACAAAACCATGCCTGACATCCTAGGCAATCTCATCTTCATTCCCTACTGGCTACCCCAGAAAATATTAATTCCCAAGTTTGCAGACTCATTGCAGGGAAATAACTGTACTTTCCAACATGATTTACAAATACCTTTTTTTTGTCCCTCNTCCCAAGTTTGCAGACTCATTGCAAATACCTTTTTTTTGTCCCTGTAACCCTTTTAAATACTTCACGTTACCCACTTTTTGCCTTTGTTGTCAAACACATGAGCATAATCAGCGATGAATATGGTGATGACTACAAAGATATGGAAAAATTAGCAGCACTGACAGTTTCCAGACACTTGTGACCTTAGGTGCAGAGGTGTCATAACTTGATTTATCCAGGAGTATAGCATTCAAAAAACTCAGCATCTCTGGCTGGTGCCGTTTAAATCAAGTTCTACTCTCAGGACTTCTGTGTCTGGTCCTGAGGTGTGTTCTTCATGTGCCTGACTACCCTTGTCTTCCAGAATTACACAGCCTGGGACAGGAAAGCCTGCTGAATATTGCTATCAGTCTCTGCAGACACAAATCAGAAAGAATGGAGCAGCTTGAGTTTACTCACTGGTCTGAGCAGCAGATTTCTTTCTTGGAGAGAAGGCTGAAGAACAACAGTGAAGTCATCCCTTTGATCAAACTTCTCAGACTTCAGTAGTTTTTCCAAAGCATCCTAAATAGACAACCATTTAATGAGATAAGTATTATCATGTCGAGAGTGTAATGCATGTGCCATTTGTCAGGGCTTAAAGTGAATTAAAATCATCCCTAACAAACCACAGAAATAAAATTGTGTAATCCAGAACAAAGACAGTAATTTAATGAAATCTTGTTACACAACAACTGGAAAATCCTTGCAGCTATGAGAAAGACAGTTACCATTATTTTCTTTGAAAGAGCAGCAAGCTTAGCAAGGCAATGAAATGTCATGTTTATTGCAACCCTGGCATATTTAAAAGAAACTCTAGCACAACTTTCTTTGCCTTAACAAGAAGTTTCCCTCTTCTAAATCATGTGGCATTTTACTGGGCAAGATGGATCATTTCTCTGATGGGATATGAAAAATCCTAGGTTGCCAAAAGTTACATAGACATTTAAAACTTCAAGAGATACTAAGATCACTCAGGTATAGAGAGAATTTATTGTCAATATTCCTGAGGTAAGAAATGGGATCAGGTCAGGATTGCTATGGATATGTGATAGAAAGGCTGTTACTCAACTTCCTCACTGCTATTCCTTCCTTAACTCCTCGCTTCAGGCCAATCTGGAAAATGAATAGACATGTCTAGCAATATGAGAGCCAAACAACACAGAAGATGCCATACCTGATAGGACCACCTCAGTATGTTATCATCTAATGCAGAGCGTTCACCAACATAATTGCACTGATTTCTGCCTGGATTGCTGCAGAAAATAATTAAAAACATGAAAGACATTATGAACTTTTGATAAACAAGATGGACAGCATGAATTCTTTTAATCCACTGACAAGCACATACTAAAGATTAAATTGTTGTATGTGTAGAAAAGGCTACAGGGAACATGCTAATTTTTGATATAAACATAGAATGATATACATTCCCATACCCAGAATTTTGTATCTCCTCCTGATTTGGAAACCTAGTCAGTTGACAAGCATGCGAGACTTAGATTAGCACAGGATCTCACAAGCTAGCAACACGCTCAAGCTTAAAATAGCAGCTGCACTGGTTTTCAAACATTTCCCTCTCTGTAGTCACACAGGAAAATTGAACAAACTCAAAATACTTCCACAGGAACTTTTTCTTTAGTATTTGGCATGAAGACCTGCATCTAGAAAGATGGATGGAAACTGCAGAAGGTTATACATGCTAAAGGATGACTGGTACTGTCATATTTCAGACCTGCAAGGTGAGATGGGTATACTGCATATTTTTGAAGCTAGCTGGAGAACTCAGAGTTCCCAAAGCTGTAGACAGGAACAATATGAGATACACATAAGATTAGTCAAGTTCCAGCAAAGATAGACTCCCTTGAAATTTCCTGGATGGACTGGAATCTGAGAAAGTTTCTGGGGTGTTTGCAGATATATGCAATAAGTATGTGTCAGGATCCTTTTCACAGAGCTCTAGCTAAACCCATAAAATGAGTTTTCTGATAAAGTGTTATTATCACTGCTGGTGAGTAAAAGAAATATGAACTCAGGACCAGAACCTTACCCAAGTCTAACACAGGAACCTCATAAAAAAAATGAAGATAGTTACACGCCTAAAAATAGGGTTCATACATTACTTTTAGTGCAGACACTTCTAGTTAGTAATAAATTAGTAAAGGAGGGAACTTTAAATCCCCATTATGTCCCAAAATTCAGTGCCTAAGGTTCAGTACTGACACGGGACTGAAAGTGTCAACTGCTATTATCCTCTTTGACTCTTGAAATTTCACATTTTGTCCATAGACCTATATTTCTCTCTCAAAGCAAAGTTCATAATGACAACTTAGTAACCAAATGCTGGAGCTCCTTATCTGGGAGAGGATCTGGGACTGAAGCTGTCGAACAAACTTGTGGGAACTGTGTTTATCAACCAGATAAACACCGCTATGAGAGCATGCTGACAATAAGAAAGAAAATTGCCTTAATTACAAAAGGAAATATAAAAAATCCTCAGAGGAAAAAAAAGAAGATCTGTTTAATTTTATTTTTTAAGGCCTTCAATATGTGGCAAGGCCCATATTCCTAAACTCATCTTTTTCACATTTCTGACATTTTTCCTCTTCATGTTTGTGCAGGAGAAATAACCTAGAGTGCCTCAGGCAGTCACTTTTGACAAGGAAAGCTTCTCCTCTGCTTGTATTTGTTAAGTACATGGTTACATAGCAGCCAGACCTCTTCCCCTGTTCCATCAGAACGTCTCTGAGGTTGTATACTTGCACAGCTTGTGAAACGCTTCAGGATGACTATATTAGTACATATGGTGTCCTATGCCACGAGCACAGGGAAAAAAAATTACTGTGGAGTAAGATGGAGTGTAATCTTACCAGCTGTAAACTACTCCATCATAACTGCTCATGTGCACACGCCTACTCCATACTAAATTGGGACACAAACTACTCACACTTTTGTTACAAAGTACTAAGAAAGACAGATAAATAGATGCAGTTACCCTAAGAAACTGACAACTTGAATGTTCTCTACCCTAGCATACCCTAAGCCCAAGCAGAATCTTTCCAATAGCCTAATAGTGTCCTTTAAAATCAGTTACTAATTTTGTGAACACTGATATGTAGAAACAAACTTTTGAAGCACCTACAGAGCTTTTGACTTGAGAGTTGCAGAACAAAAGTATCACTGAACAAAAAACTGGGAGTAGCCAGATGGTGCAGCTCTGTGACCATAATCTCAGTGCTGGGATGTGGTCTGGCTGGGATGGAGTTAACTTTCCACACAGCAGCCCATATGGTGCTGTGTTTTGGATTTGTGGCTAAAACTGTTGATAACAAACTGATGCTTTGGCTCTTGGTGAACAGTGCTTGTACAGTGTCGAGGCTTTCTCTTTTTCCTGCACTCTGACCCAATATTTAAATACGCTGTCCAATTTGACAGGATTAAAAGCACTAGCTTCCTAGGAAAAATCTATATTTCAGAGAGAGTATGTCAGAAACAAAGTGAAGACTTAAAATCTTTTACATACTTTTGTATTAAGGGCAGAAAAACAGTTCAGAAGACTGTAGCTCAAAGTCAGTGCATATACATAGCTATTTGTTGAACACCGGCAGGAAACAGTGACAAGAAGTTAAAGAAACCTGTTACCTGGCATTACTGTAATCTTGGCATGCAAGAGAGGCAGTTGTGAGCTCAGTGGAATCCACTAGATTTATGAAGGCCTTGGGAACCTGCAGTAATAAAGTGAAAATTATTCATGCTAGATTTGCAATTAAAGATCAGCAAGCAGCAATTGCGGTAAATTACATCTACAACTTCACATGTATTATCGCTGGCCTGGGATTCTGCCTACATAAAATCAATGATCTAAGTCTTTGCCAATTCTGTCCTGAACTCTGCTCCTACGCCTGCTATCTAGGATCATCATTTATGAAGTACTTGTGATCATGGTTTCTTGACCGAGACACAGCAATTCATTTTACATTACCAAAATGGCCACCAGCCAACTAAACTGAACTCAAATGAACTTGGAACTACCATTTTTGTGGCAACACAGCAATGCAAAACTGGGGACAAAACATCCTGCGTAACAGCACAAGCACTCATGCAACCCACCACACCTCTCCCCCATGCAGAAAGCAGCATTTCATTTACATAATGATATTTCACTTTTATAAGTGCACATAAACAGATTCTGGAAATAATAGTGGAGAGAATCTGGAAGAGAATGTGTGGGTGGAACTTCCCCCATACACAACATTTGTCGAAGTCAGTTGGAGAAAAACGAGTGGTTGTGGCCTGATGCAACCAAGCTGTAGCAGGTTTAGAATATGCTGTAGGGCTTCAATGCAGCAAAACAGAATTATTGGAAAATGCTATTGAAATAATTCACTTAAACAGTTCATAGTCTGCTTTAGTAGTAATCTATCCTCATCTAGTCTACTATTCATTAGTAGACCAAGACACAGCACAGAACGCTTCCCAGAAACCATCCTAGATATGCAGATAATTTTTAGCTCAGCCAACTGGAAAACCTTTAGAAAGGCTGAGATTTTAAAATGAACACAAACTAGGAAAAAAGATTTATTATATGTAATTTAATGGATGTTTTCTCTGGTCTATAAAAGTCATCACCAGGTAGCAGCCTGTACACTGCCCAGGTGTTTCACACCAGTAACTAGATATCAGTTACTTTCACCATCAGCCCTGTTACACATAACTTTCAGACCTCCACAGATGTACTCCAATTTTCACAGAAATCACTTTTGAAAAACCCAAAGATTGAGTGGTACATTAGCTTGTGTTGCAAAACAGAGCAGATACCCATCCATCCTTTCTGTTTGCATGCATCAGCTTTTTAAAAGCAGGAGTAAACCACTTAGTGAAAACACAGGGAGCCAGTGGGTTGAAGTCAATGAGACTGGTGTTCCAAGCTATGTGAAGAGTGGTACAAGCCCTAGTCTAGTAAGGCAGACTGGAGAAATACACAAAGGATTCAGCTGTTCAGGGTTGCTGAACACATCTTACCTTCTTATACAAAAAATCCAAGACAGCTGTAAGTTTTTCCAGGTTTTCCGATATGCAGTCCTTCTGTAAATGAGATGAGAAAGGCCATCAAAACTAGTAGAAAAAACAGTTACCCATTTCCTAAGAGTCACAAACTCTGTGTATTGAGCTGTGTACTGAAGGGTTATTAAGAACTGCTGTATTCTAAATTCAGCCTTAGCCAGCAACAAGTAAATAACATGGGAACTGGTCTTGTAATTTAACTGCCTATAAATAGACAAATTGACATTATAGTAAAAAAAAGACAGGGATAGAGAAGAAAAGTATACTTAAAGGCGGAAAACAGTTGTTCTACTAAGACATCTCAGACTAGGGATGGCAAATTAAGTACAGATGTTTACAAAAACATAACACATTGTGTGCCAGGAGCTTACATCACTGGATAGAGGCATCCCAACATCCTAGATCTAACTACTCCTTTGGTTCACTGTAGCAGAGAGCCGAGTATGGGAAAGTGTCTTAACTACCTGCCTTGACTACTAAACCACCCCACAAAGCGCTTACCAGTTGTGTGGAAGCATAGGAGGAACATGGAGTTTCAGCACTAAAAAACACTGTGATCAGTTTCCAGTCATTTTGGAAGTTCATCATCTGGGAGAAAAAAAATGAAGGAATAGGATGATAGGAAAATAGCAAATAGATCACCTTTCTCACATACAATTTTCTACAGCTTCAAAACTAGGGAGACCAAGCAGTAGTTCATGGCCCACCCCAGCCATCTTTATCCCTTCCGTTTGACAAGCCATCCAGCTTTTCCCTAGAGGAGACAGTAAATGGATTGTTAGGCATCAAGTGCTGCAATTAAAGCTGAACACACATCTACAAAAAGCTCAGGATAGAGTCTGAAATTGCTGCTGCCGTAGGAGACTCTATTGGAAAAGATGGGCATGGACAGCCTAGCACAGAACTTGATGTTGCATCTTTCCATCACTGTTGCAGCTTGCCAACAGAATTACTGTACATGAACTGCTGAGAAGGGGTCACACTAGTGGGACAAAGACTGGAATAAAAAAATCTGAGTGCTAGAGCCCTGCTCAGCTGTGCTGTTTGTTAGGCAATGCTCAACAGTCCTGAAGAGCCTTGGTTAGAACCACACAGTTCCACAAACATGCAAGCTAAATCCCTGTAGAGCAAAGAGGCAGCAGCAGAATTGCCTTGCCAATTACATTTCCCCATTATTTCAAGACTATTTTACAAAAAAACATACTTCATGGTTAAGAATAAAGGAGAAATGAATGCTTAAAGCTCCAGGATGGGACCTAAAAAGCACTCAGCTGTGAGCGATAATTCAAGCTCTCACCAGCATCAGCCAAAGCATAGCTAGGTCTTTACTGTCCTTTGTGAAAATACGCTCCTAAAAGACCAAAACGGAATTGAAGAGACAAATACTGAGAATTATTTTTTTGGGTTGGCTTCTCAGAAATACTGGCACAGTTACAGAGTGTACCTAGCAGAAGTCTCACATTTTTAGCCAACAGAAAGCAAACATATTGACTTCCCAACCAAGCTCTTCAGCTTTTTCGACAAAAGTAAAAAAGGTGGGATACCTTCAAAGAAAACTCTGCACTTGAAGGGCACAGAATTTATTCTTATTTACAAGAGAAAGACTGAAGTCTGTTAACCTCAAGAAATGGCATTTTCTGTTTTGAAAAGATTTTTGAGCACAGTTTGAAGTATTAAACCACTTTTTCGCCTTTTTCTTCTTCAACACCATGCTTTCTGAATTGTCATGTGCTTTAAACAAACCTGATTCTCTTTCATGAGCTGCACTATTTTTTCAGCTTGATGCAGGAGGTCTCTAAAAAGCAGAAAGGAAGAAAGAAATCATGAAGGCATCAGTAAGGTTAAAGCTTTGGCTTTAATAATGTTTGAGGATTCAGGTTGGATTAATCTTTTCTCTCTAAATGTGTTAAGATTAGACAATTGACTGTGCTACCCAGAGAGCTTTGGCAATTTGATTTGGATTAGTTCACATTCAGCTATATGACTTTCAGATATGTGCACTTGGATGAAAGCAGCAGCTTAGTAGGGACACCTCAACTTCTATTTAAGCCAAAAATTTGGTTTGCAGCTATAAAGAGACCTGATGTTAACTCAGGTGATCCAGACCCCAAAGCAGGGCTTTGTTCCTCCTGATTCTGACAGGTGCCAATTGAGCCACAGTGGCAGCCTCTGCCAGTACCAAGCATCTTCTGAAGTGCTCCAGCATCAAAGATTTCCATCCTCCCCCTTGCCAGCTGTACATCAACTGCCCAACCCAAAGCCCCTCAGACCTACCTGGCTTGACTGTCTGGCATGTCTCCCGCTGTGCCAGGCGGAGCGGACAGATGTAGGACCGAGGGGTTGAAGGTGCTAATGAGAGCTGAATGACACACACAGGTTAGGTGATTTCTGCATCCAACAGACTGCTACTCTGCTGATTCACTAAACACAATGGAACTACAACAGCCAGGACATGCAAAGTCTGAGGATCTCTTGGCAAGCATGAGAGGTATACTCAAGCCCCTCTGCAGCTGTTTATCTCGGTTTTGTTCCTCACTTTCTGAAGTGAAGGCTTGATGTCTGAGTTTGCCTCCAGATCCAGGTCAAAAACCTCCATCCCCAACTCATGCCAGCCACAGTAGTATAGGTGGGCTTAAATAGAGGCAGATGTAGAAATGAAGCTACAGGGAAAGGCTATCCAGGGAGACTCATGAAACACCAATGAGTTGCCACGTTTTAAAACTCTTTTGCAGGGAAATGGACATGACAGCAAGGAGCTAAGATACTAGGAAGATGATTTGGAGGGCAGGACCCTCGAGGTATACATTACTCAGCACTTCAGTGGGCATGAAAGTTTTACTTGCAATATCCTTTAAGCAAGTAAAAGCTGCCTTCAGAGACAGCCAATAGACAATGGATTCACAGATGTGGCACATCTATGGCAGCCCCAGTGTAAATCCTAATCACATGGCAGTTCTGGGCAGGCAAACCCACGCCAGATTTCACCGGACCAGCGTGGGCCATAAGCACACACCAGCAGAGACTGTGTAGTAGGTAGAAACAACAGGCCAAAAAACCCCGTTGAGGTTTTAAGAATCTTGCAGCAGTCTGTCACACCCCTTCTTCACTGCTGTTTGTCTACCCAGTCTCTTTAAAGCCATCACAGACAACCCAAGCTGGCTGTACTCACGTCCCCAGCTACGCCATCCCTCAGGCTTCCCTTACACCCCTGCAGTGTGCCTGTGCTGCACCTGCTCTGCAGCCCAGCAGAGCCCTGGAGCTCCTGCCAGCAAGCTGTTAAATTAATTTGCTGAAGTTTTAGTGTGACAGCAAGACGCACCTGCTAATGTTGCAACGCTTAGTTCAAGGAAGTTCTTTCCTCTGCTATAGAAAGGGAAGAGAAAACAGGAAGTTCCTGTTATTCCATTTCTCAAAGAAAATTATATTACAGCACAGCCTCGATTTCTTATTAGTTATGCTGCATCTCAGAGTGAAATTCATGGCAGCTGCTGCAAGTAAGAATTGGGCCTTTCTTTCCCCAAAACTGTCATGTCATCAGCTACTGCTGAGTAAGAACACAGTCTCAGATCTCAATTTTTTGTGTCTCTGTACCCTCTGCATGTTGCAGTACTTGTGCTTACTTATACATAGGTATTAGTGATGCAGCGGCGTCTCTGTGTATGCCCACATATGAGTGGACACAGCAGTTTATGAAACCATTAAAAAACCAGTCTTTTAAAGTTTATCTGTGCAGTGCTAAATCCTCATCTGGAATGCTATGACTCAAAAGCTCTGCACAGACAGGCAACTACAAGGTTTAACCATATGGTCACTCACTGATTTAGATCTGCTAAAGGGGCATGGAAGAGGGAAATGGGGTAAAGCTTGTCCATGAAGCACTGGGAATTAGCCAAGCAGAGGACAGGGTATCTGGACTACTGGGTTCTTTCTTAGCTCTGATAAATCCGTGCTTTCTGGTCTCTAACTAGTGAATTATGATATTTACTACCTAGGATTTATCATGCAGCAATGATTCTTAATCAAGGCATCAGAACCATAAGGTAATTCTATATGCCACATAAGTACAAAAAATTTCTGTTACCAAAAGATGGGGAAAGTTTCGGTGTCTCAAAATCCTTTCTATTTTACATAGGCCTTCTCCTCCTCTCTACAAAACAATTTTAAAAATTGCTTGGGGCTAATTCCTGCACTGTAATACTATAGAGATTAGGATAAGGAAACTTATAAAGCTAACTATTAATTGTTACCTTTGGAGTAAATCCTCACCAGATCCTGGGGTCTGTGAACAAAGAAGCAATAAGAATAATATTAAGCAAAGTGCAAACTAGACCTACGTATGTTGTTCCCCTACCACATTCCACTCTGGTTAGAGAAAGTATTGCTTTCTACATACTCTTCTCCATTGTGTTGTAATCACTCACAGATTTAAATTATTTTCCAGAACTTCCCTATTAGAGTATATTTTCATAGTCTGGTAATCCTTTCTTAGTTACTGCTTTCATTAATGATTTTTTTACATAAGACTTAAAATAGTATTTGATTAGCTGAAATCAAATTCCATAAAATGAGATGCTGTTCTAGACCAAATTTCTCTGGATCTACCCCTACTCCTTTTCAACAAGGGACGTGACCTAAAGTCATTTATATAATTTACACAGATGGCACTCAGACAGAACAGTGTCTGTTAAAAAGAAACAACAACATTAATAGAGGAACTTCACTGATTTCAGGGGTTTGAAGAGGAGAGAGTGACAGAGATGTTTGCTCTAGGAAAGCAAACATTCCTTAAAAGAAGATCGTTTGCATGTTTTTCTATGACAGTCCCACAAGCAACAAAGACACCAGCACAAAGAAAACTTGCTCCAAAGAGCCATGCATCTGATGAAGCACCTTTGCATTTAGGACAATATTTTTTTTCAAAAGAGAGAGGTACTCACAAGGAGTCCAGAAGTGCAGACTTTCTAAAGGAAAAGTATGATGTACTGACGGATACCATCTCGAATTTGAAAGCTGTTTTGTAATAAGGGAGACTCTCCCCCATTCTTCACAGTTGCAGCCTCTCCAATGGCTAGTAATTTTTTGCTCTACAGGCATTTCTACACTTCCTCAAAGCTTTGAGAACTGTGGTTAAATGCTTTTAATTTGGCCTAAAATCTATTTCAGATATCCACTTCCAACTATTAAGACAAATAAAGATCATCCAAACCTGGCTATATTATTACAGGCAGGAGAATTTTGCCCACTGATCTATACATCAGAAATATATCTTCATGATTCTTGTAGACCTTCTGCCTTCTAGGTAGGAAATCAGTTTCTACAGAAAACACTTGATAAGGTGGAATATCTACTGCATTTCTCAACAATTTGTATTTGTTCCAGTTTGAATTTTCCCAGCTTCTTCTTCCAGTTATTCAATCTGTTATGCTCATTGTTAGGAAAATCCATGCACTCTAATCAAATATCATGGTTCTCTGCAAGAGCACTGTGATCACATTTCCTCCTGCATGAAGTCAGCTGGCTATTTTTATACTCAGGGTATACTGGAACACTGAACAGCAGGTATTTCCAGTAATTTTTTCACCAGAAGTCTTTGATGCTTGTGGAAAGATACAAGTCCTGAACACCCTGAGACCCCAAACCACATCATCAGCTGACTTCATCATCACAATGGAGGAAATGGGTCACATTCAGCACATTTCCCACTTCTACTTACTCTTTGCAAACTTCCTATTGCAGTGACTGCTTTAATGTCAGCTGGCCTTAGAGCATGAACTGCAGAAAAGCAAAAGACTTCAGGTTACAAAAAACCCCAAAATGGTAACCCTAAAAGAAACTTACATTCACCAGTATATTAAAATGTATCAAAGTTGGCTAAAATGTAATACGTCTATACTTATTATCGCTTTGATTGGAGGTTTTAAAACAGTCAGAAAGGATGAGAAACATTACTCAGGTGTTCAGTAAATAGTTTGGGTATTTAGAGGCACTAAACTGCTCAACCATCAAGCAAGAAAAGCTCAAACAACACTGCTGGGAATGATTGAAGTAATAGTGGCATCCCCAATCACCAGCTGAAGAAACAAAGGTAGAAAAGTAATCATGAGTGGAACAAAAAACTAAGGAGTTTATAGAGCCTAGCTCCACTTCAGTCAATCCCATACACATGCATCCCCACAAACCGCTGATTTCTGCCCCAGCCCATTCTCAAATAATTTTGGGAGGGAAAGCCTCTGCTCTGCAGAGAAAATATCAAACACAAACCTGAAGATGAAGGGGTCTCAGGGAGCATCGCCTGCTCACACGAAAACTGCAAGCTTCTTAGAGCCTTTGACATCAAAAAATAAATACGGTTGCTTAGATCTAACACGGAAATTTGTGGAATGAGGAGTCCTATGGGCTCCATTTTCACACAGAACCAAGATTTTATGCAAACTATTTCAAAGAACAATTACAGTTCATTTAGAAATACATAGGAACACAGATCTGGACAGCTGCGTTTTCAATTAACTCTCCTAGAACTTGACGCTTTCTGCTCAGTTTTCTTACTGACTGCCACAGGACTGGGCCTGAGCAAACAATGAAATGTGCTAAACACATCTTGTTACATCCATTGCTGCAGTGACTGCTTAATCTGGAAGAGGTTGTAAGGAGAGCTACTGCAGGCATCTCTGTGTGCCAAGGGGCACCCAACTGACACAACAAAATGTTACATCTCCAATATGCAACAGGCAAGGCAGAATGAACCAATTCTGGCTCCTTAACCACTGGCAACACCTGGCCAGGTGCTCAGAGAAGGCAAGGATATGTGCGATGTTACTCAATCTGTGTGAGAGACAGTTCAGTACCAGCAGGAACATTTTTTAATGTCCCCCTACATGCTTTCACTAGGCACAGTCAAACATCAAGTGCTGTAAAGAGATATGAAAGGCAGCCCCCTGCCCCGGGGTGACCTGGCAAGGGGTTCCCTCATCACAGCGACCATGAGTGGCTGGCTGACCATCACCAGTACCTAAAAGTGAAATCTGTATAGTGACAAGGGCCATCACAGTCCCCACACACTCCCTAGTGCTCAGCTGGAGGACTTTAATGGTGCAGACACGTTGCACTGTTATAAAGCAAAGAAGAGTTTAATCCTGTGTTTCTAAAAGAGCAACAGAGCATCTAGGAACAAGTGCTAACCACAAACGACCTACGTACAGGATATGCAACCTAATAACAAACATTGCTTGGAGAAAACCTCATTTCCTGATTATGGTCTGTACTCTTGCAGCTGCACTATCACATTGCCCACTCATTGGCTTTGCATTTCTTCTTTGCAGAAGCAGTTTAGAGCAACAAGCTGTATTCTTTCTTCTTCTGCTTGCCTCAGAGGAAGCAACAGCCTGATAGGTAATGACAGGTATTGAAAACAGGAAAAAAAGAAAGCTGTATTCATACTTTACCTCTAGTTCCCCATATTCTTCCAGATCATCTGCATTACCTTAAAAACATTAAAGAAAGGGTTATGCTATTATGTTTGTTTACCTTAGGAAAAAAAAGGCTTCTTAAGACTTAATGTACCTAAAAGCACAGAATCTTGAGAGGCGGCATCTTTCTCATCTGCCCTACCTTCCAAAGATGAGGCTCATCCCAATAACCAAACATATTTTCTTTGGTTTTGCTATACTAGATTAACCTTTTAATTATTGTAAGCAGGTGAGATCTGTTGAAATTAGTGGAATGCAATGAATTTATAGAAAGAGGTGATTAATTTCTTGTGGATCCCCTCAAACAATCTCATTCTCCACAGGCCTTCTCTACCTGTTTTCCTCTTCAGCACATTTAATATACTGCTGTAGTCTTATTCTGTCCAAATTTAGAGTAATTTGAACATGTACAAGGTGAAACTCCTTAGAAAGGAGCAATTCACATTAATCTACATCTTCCACAGTCAGGGAGCAGCATGACATTGTTGTGAGTTTGCCATAGTGATACAGAAACAGCTGCAATTTCTTCTCTTAGTAGAGTGTTGGCAGAAAAAATAGTCTGTGGAGCCAGGAGTCAGGCCTGTAGCTGTTTCAGTAAACATTATTCTCTTTCCTTGAGCATGCACTTGGATTTATACAAATAGATTTTGGTTTATTCTAAAATTTCCACAAAGGTAGCCACAAAGCCTAGGTCAGCTGAACTTCAAAGCGTGCTCTCAGCTGTTTTTTCTCGCCACACTGAAGCCATCAGCATCCAGCAAGTCTTATGCAGAATTAGGATAATTGTCCTTTAACATCCAGGAGCTATTTTTGGAATATTTAGCCCTGCTGAGTACTTCTGGCTTGTACACCTTTCCTTCCATGTCAACAACAGAGTAAGAGCTGAGCGAGCTCAATCCAGCAAGGCAGACATCTTTGGGTATAGGGCAGCCAGCGGAGCTCACGCTGCAAGGAGATGTGCCTGGCACGAGCAGGGGCCACTGGGCAGCCTCTGGGGACACGGGTACCTGTGCATACAGGTCAGTGCAGTGACACAAAGCCACTACTGCTCCCCATGACCACCTCAGCCTGTCACCTGTGCCACACTACATGACCATATTCAGTAACTGTCAGCAACTTCCATACATGGTTTTTTCCCCTACTTGGGTTTCAGCCATGAGCCATTTGCAAATTTATATTATTTTTGCAGTACTTTGTAGAGGGTAGAGACAGTTTCCTGGTTGTTGTGCGACATATTTTTTAAATTTCTGCCTGTTCAATCTGTGGTTTTTGATGATGCTTTAGTCAGCGCAATAACCAGAACCCCAACTCTGTTTGGGATACTGGAGGCACAAGCAATGAGGGACTTGTCTGCATCACACAAATCTACTGCAGCAACTCATATCTGAGAATCTGAACACTAATTTCAACTATATTTGAGAATAGTTCCTTAGGTTACATGGAGAGAGAAAGAGTATCCAATTCCAGTTTCCAGGGTTCAGGGAGTTGGAGAAACAGTTTTAATGTGTCAGACTTAAAGTCTATCTAGTCTGGGATTTTGCCTCTGACAATATCCAAGCGCAGATGCTTAGGCAAAGAATAAGGAAAATACAGTTATACTTCCATGTTCTATCCTCATGATTGTGCTCCCTGAGCAAGAAATTACTTAATCTTGAAGAACTCCCTGACATCTTTCTTCCATGGATTTGCCTATTTGTTTTTCTAATAATTTCACACTTTTGGCTTCCCCCAAGTCCTGTGGCAAAAGGGGCTTCATCATTTAATTGCACGTGGATAAAAAGTACTTCTCATTTTTTAATAACCTGATTGTTTCCTTATTGCTCTTGTAGAGAGCAGTCATTCCCTTGTTCCTGCAAAATTTGGCATTTTGCATGTGCCTGTATGTCTTTATCGTATACCTATCCCTTCTTTTTCCAGGCTGAAGAGTCAGTTTCTTTGATGTGATGTTGAAACAGTTTTGTAAGTCTGACCACTCTCCCTCTTTATCCTCCTCCTAGGTTTCACTACGTCTTCTTTGAGATGAAAAATCCACATGACTTTCAAGATGCAAGTGATCCGTGGCCCCATACACAGCAGCGGCAGTGTGGTTTTTATGCTGTTCTCTAGCTAACTCCTGAAATAATTTCTCTCTGACTATCAGTAGCACTGATATCTTCAAATAGTTGTGTTCTGGGGTCAAGCAGTATCTGCTTAGAGTTCACCATAGCATACACCTAGATAAGAGTAATATATGAAGGGAGTACTTAGTCTAAGTTTTCATTCTGAACATCCTGAATAGTTTTGCATCAGCAAGTTCAAATCCTCCCTTATCTAGATCACTTCTGAACATGTGCAGAGCCCACATCCCAACACAGATCAATATGAGCATCATAGTTAATAAAATGGACATGTTCACATTTCTGCTTGGCTTGGATGGATGTCATCTAATCCTGGTTGTTCTTTGACTATTTGTCATCAGTTTGTTTAAGGATTTGGTCGTTACTCCTCTTGTCCCCTGTGCTGAAAAGCTTGGAGTGCAAGGCCATTTTAAAGCTGTTATGCAAGGACACCAAAGAAAAAAAGAATTTTTCAGGCATCAATCTTCTTTTATACACAAATGTCCATGTTTCAGAAGAATTTGAAAAGAGATTTATTGGTTTTCATTCCTTCAACAATGATTCATCGTTTCTCTTTAATTAATTTTTGGTTTGGCTGATTAAATTTTAACCTCTTCAGTTTTCTTAGTTTGTTTTGGATTTACACTTTCAACAGGATGACTTTTTAAACTCCTGCTACTCCCACTATTATAGTTACTCCCTTACTATACCATTGAATAATTCTAACTTGTATTTTCAATTTTCTTGACATAAAAAGGGAAGTATTTTTTAGATAATTCTCCCAAAATTTGGGAGAAAGATTCTAACTACTTCCTCTCTTGTTCTTATAGTTAATCTGTTTCAACAAACAATTCTTATAGGCTGCTATCAATCAATATTTTTTTTCCCAGATAAAATTTTCAGAGGAACTGCAGCCACTGTGCATATTTTTCCCTAAATTAAAAAGCTCAGATGTGATAATTTCTTCTGATTACTTTAGGAACCAAAACCTCCTAACAATTTATTATTTATCAGAACACCTTATAACCCTCTAAAGATACTGACCATCACAGCCTACTGCTAAGGTAAAGCACTATTAATAGTTATCATTATTTTCTTACAGGCAGAGACCTGAAGCACAGAGCCAATAAAGCCAAAACATACACAGCATTTTCAGTCTTAAGCACCTACAAAACTCTCATTAGCACCAAACATGGACTTTAGAGACCCAGTATAGGGAACAAGGGCTCCCCCTTACCCTGAATATTACAGAAATCTGAACAATGTGTTGAGCGCCACGATGCTGACTAACCATTCACATAATCTTCTATCACTGAAAAGAAGATGATCATAGTTATGAATTCAGAGAAAACCTCTGTCCCTTCCTTGCATTTCTGCACCATTTTGGCACAGATCTCACTGCTAGTCTAATTATTTGTGATGTTTCTCTCACCAGAAAGCTTTAGTGCCTAAGACACAGTCTATCTCCAGAACAGTGCAAACCAATGCATACATCTTCATCAAAAAATGATCAAAGATACCCAAAACTGCATTTAAGATCACAGTTTTACTCACAGATTTTCTTCATCCTGCTTCTAAAACTCCTACTATACACCCACCTTGCAACAACTAAAAATAGAGGTTCCCAAATACTGTGCAATGCAAATTTTCAAAGTGCCTTCCAAAACTTACCTTCTGAGGAGAGCAACCAAAGGAACAGCACACCTAACAATAGTTTCATGGTAACCACCTCTATGAACTGATAATCCTGGAGTGCTGTGTGTTAGATTTTAGGGCTGAAAAGAAAGAAATTCTCTTCCTTTTTCTCCTTTATATCTTAAAAGTTGATAACTCAGCAGCCATAAAAATTATTACCTTTGGAAGGCAAAGTGACAATGATATCTCATTTCACTTGCCCATCCAAGGGTCAAAGAAGGGCACAGCTTCTCTCACTTGTTCAGAGAGAGTTGGCCATTTTTCAGGGGAGTTCTCAGCAATTCTAAGGACCAAGATCACATGAGTCAGCTTCCAGCAGGGTCAAGGCTCTTACAGGCAATACATAACACATTAGTTTGGCATTAGCCTGCCTCTGCCAGGCAGGGAAGGAGCCTCTGCTCCTGAGGCAACAAGGACAACTGAACCCTATGTAGCAGCCCACACCCACCCAAAGAGGAAGGTTGTGCTCTTCCTTTTGTCTCCTTCCCTACCTGTGCTCCTTCCTGGCCTTCAACCAGACTCATGCTGTAGCTGTTCCTCCTCTGGCAGGTTTTCCTTCACTGGGTTATGCCTCACCAGTACTTGCCAAGACAGAGCAGTGTCAGAAAAGCAGGATCAGTAACTCTGCCCTCACGCTGCACAGGTCTCCAAAGCCCTTGCTGTGACACTATTACAGTAGCAAGGTCACTTCTCCAGAGTTAAAGAGCGTGCAGAAATGCCAGCCAGACTGTGATACAACACTCCGCAGTGAGACTACCACTATGCCTCAATTACTGTGTCAGGGTCAAACCTCCGAAGAGCAGCCTCCTGTCCTTTCACAAAACAGCAGAGTGACCTTCGGCCTCTTCCGAGCCCACTGACACCCAGAGAGAGCTCCTACATGAATAATGGGAGTCTGCTTAAGTAAAGAGCTTTAAATGCTTAAATAAGCCACTAACACACCCAACTCAGGCAGTCTAACCCATCTTTCAAAGGAGTTTTTGTTTATTTTGGCTTTCTGTTGTTTCATGACAGAAATTTGCCATTCTTTGAAGGAACATCTTGGAGGTAGATCTCATGCTCACTTCACCTTTCAAAAACCAGGAATGCCATATTAATTCTGAACATGAACAGCTATTGTTGAGAGCAACATGCAAGGAGGAATGTGCATAGATAGGGGAAAGCATTCCTCCACCCCCTGAGTCTGCACCCTCAACTCAGCAAAAATGTACCAGCACAAGGGGCTCCTCAACTCAGACACAGCAGCATGTTCAAGCTTGAGAGGGATGAGCTCATTCTGCTTGGGGGGGTCTCACACCTGAAACACCGTTTGACACCCAAACTCCTTTGACCAGTAAGGTAATGAAAAGTTACAGGCTCACTCCCTGTCAGGGCACAGCACCACACCAGCAAGCCCTGCCTGGGCTGAGCTGCAGCGGAACTCCCAAGCACCTGGTCAGAATGAGGGAGGTTCAGGTGAGGCTGGTCAGGGCCATTATCACCTCTGGCTCTGCACAGTCTCAGCATGGATGGGAGTTACCTTCAATGGGCTTCGTCATTACATACAAGGATTTGTGGCTGCTTCACTCCTCAAAGGAAAGCTCTCACTATCAAAAGTCTGAGAAATAGACTTCTTGAAGAGCTGAAAGTGTTTAAAATCCCAGAAAGCCTCTTCCTCATCGTACACGAAGCAAAACATGAAAAGGAAGGTAGCATTAATTCATTCATTTGCCATAAACCACAGATCCAAGAGTAAGTTTAGCCTTTAAACACTGTGACATGCTCCAGAAGCAAAACAGCGTTAACTTCAAGGCTTGTAAATCTCTTGTAAACACTCCTTCCCACCACCGAAGCATCAAAATAGCTCCTAGACTGAATAGCAAATAACAAGTGGCAGCAAAGATCAAAAAAGTTTGCAAAAGGGAGAAGAGAGAATTTTCTATTAGATGTAGAAGGTGTCAGAGACAAACTAAAGCTTTTACATTACTGCAAGGGCAAAGCTAGATGCAGCTACAGAAGGCAAGGAGAGTTCCAGACCATAAATCAACCCTCAGCTGCTGGTATTTAGGGATACCCTAGGGCACTGCAGCCACGTAGCTGATTACCTAATGATCAACACAGAACATCTTGTGTCTTCCCTAAAGTGCCTGCTGCTGCTCAGGTGGGACAAGGAGCTAGCTGGACCTGGTAGTTCACCCTGCCTGAATTGTGTGGCTTTTCTTGTCACTTGCCCAGGATGGAGAGGGTGCATAACACAACTGGCACAGAAGAGCTTTGCATTAGACTTGGTGGTGAAGAGCAGAAGTTTTGTGCCTTGGCATGTTCTCAAGCAAAGGACCTGTTTCACAGGTCTACACCCAACAGCGCAAAACACCACAAAAACAAAAGTCAAGTCCCAGTTATAGTTTTAAAGCCAGCAACACCCAAACAGATACTCAAACACAGGTGCTAAAGCATATTAGCCAAACTCTGGTTCGCTGCTACATTTTTAGGTGGCTTATAATATACCCAAAGCTTCACCTTTCATACCTGGTATGGGAGCTATAGCTGGGAATTTTTTTAGCTTGTCTTTAAGTTTTTCCTTACCTCCTCTGTTAAACAGAGCTTTTTCTGGCATTTCTTTTACTCATACAGAATACCAAAACCCAAAAACTCTTTCAACCTATCTAGGTCTTCATCTCTAGGACCACTGTTTTAAAATACAAATAATGAAGGTACGGCTGCATATTAAAAGAAAAAAAAAAACAACAAAAAAAAAAAACAGACAAAAAACTCTGTAGCACTCAACCACTCATAATTAAACCCAAGATGTCTGTAAGCACAACCTTGTACTGAGTAAGTTAGAGATGTAGCTCACTCAATTGCTATTAAACAGAGACCATATATCAGTGGATAATGCAATTGCATCCACAAAACTATCACATTACACTGGCATAGCAGAGGACTTCTTGTAGAAATACAAAGCAGACCTAGTTTCTATTTCATTTGAAGATGGAGCCTGTCTGTGACCTGTCACTCCTTCAGCTAATCCTACTGCCTTGACAAGGCATTAGATCTTGAATTTTGTACTTAGGAAGCATATCCCTGAATTGTTCCATCTATAAGGCACCCATCTGTGATGGGTAGAACATGACAGTGCTACAAAAACGTTAGGAATAAATCATATACAACAGCAAGACATGTCATATGTCCTTGTGATGTTGTGCCGTTGCCTCCTCTTGCTGTGATTTACACTGCTGGTAAATTTAGTGATTACTCTGGACCTAAACAGAAGATCTTCCTCCACAGGGGAGTTCAGACATGCAGTAGAGGGTGAGGAGATCAAGTGAGGCCAAGGGCAGCCAGGGACATGAATCATCGGGCAGCAATTTTGCGGCAGCAGGCAGGAAGGCTGCACAGCTCGAAGGAGGCTGCTACCACCTGCTGGAGGGACTGCAAATCCTCCGAGAGAAAGAAGAACACGAACGTTAATGTGGGACTGGAAAGCAGCGGTCTGCGTATGCTCAGATTACTGAGAGTGGGCAAAAGACCTTGGAATATTTAGTGCACTCCTTAAAAAAACCCAGGCTTTTGGAGTTGCAGGTGAGGAGGACATAAATTGTTTCTAAAACGGCTTTAAAAAAGAAATCTTGGTAAAAACAAACGCAAACACCAGGCCTCAAATACATTTCCCCTAAATTTTTCTAAGCTCAGCACATGATTGGACTCTTGACTGCTCTAGTTAGATCTGCATAGCTGCTATAGAGACTTCAGCTGTGGCAGTAAGTACGTAAATACGCCAGGTCACCACTGCAATTATATACAATGCAATTACATGTTTTGGATGAGCTGTGAAGCAGTGCTTTCCTGCAAGCACCTACCAGTAGCTGAAGGCAGCAACATAACAATGAAAACTTCGATCCAATATTAATAAGTGAATGAAACTCTAAATTTCTTCCTTGTGCCTGAAGGAGGGCACAACCTCCCACACAGATTGTTTGATTGCTTGCTGAGGGCACAAATCCTTTAGCCACTCATGTGTGTCTGGCACCAAAGTACAGCATAAAGTCCATCTCCACAGACTGCTCGGTGCTGCTGAGAGGCTGGTGGTGCCCAGCCTGCCTTCGCAGCTTGTGTATCTGCCACACGTCCCTCATTCCCCATCGCCTGTCACGAAAACACGGTGTGCTCCTTGCAGCAAAAGCTGGAACTGCTCCTCACCGCCTCTTCTAGCAGCTTCTGGGCCTTTGATACAGGCAAGCTGCAGATCATGCCATAGGCTGAAATCCTGCCGGCTCCTTGGGGGCAGGAGCCCCTGAATCCTGATGATAACTGCTGAGGACTCCGAACAGCCGAGAACAGCAGAAGCCAAGATTTAAAGAGCCTCTGCTAAAGACTCTTTTTACTGACTTTTCTGTATTGTGAGGATTCGTTTGAGTCTATAAGCAGTAAGAAGCTGGGGACCAGATACTTCCTGTGGCCTCCTCAGTTGGCCCCTTGGTTATCAAATCAGGAGATAAAGCTCGTCTCTGGGGAGCCCTGTTTACAGCCACAGACTTGAGAGAGTTCACCAGCGCTACCACAGCCTTGAGAAAGCAATGCTGGCAGGAAGGCAGATAGAAAAGGGAAGCAGTCTGCCTGCCTCTGATAGACAGTGATGGCATTTGATGGCAGGCACCAGAAAATACGTGCTCCCTTCTCATGTCTCTGAGTGAGTTCATTGATGCCTACATGCAAAGTACCTAATTCTCAAAGATTTGCATGGAAATCAGGCACCTAAATAAACACCGCTGTGAATTGAAGAACAAGTCTCAAAGCGCTGTGGTTCTCTCTAAAATGAAAACATGAGTATTCCCTTTCTCCCATTCTTTTCCATTAAGCTATAAAATTCCCAAAGCAGTGCCAGCTTTTGGCTGTTTGTATTCACGCCGCAAAGGGGCTCTGTTTTCAGCCAGTGCTGTAATTGCAGCAGCCAGTGTGGGAAGCTCCTGACTCTCCTGTGCTCTCTGAAGCTCTTCCCACATGAAGGTGCAACATACAGACTCTGTGGGGTCAGCCTGTCTAGGTGCAATGGTGTTCCAGACTTTCTAGTCCATCTATGCACACCCCAAAAATCTTCTGTTTACCTGACTCCCCCACAGAACCTCATTTCTCAGCCTGTCTTTACATGTCAAAAAATGTATTCCTTTGGCCTCAGTGAGCCAGCCCCAGATGTGCTATATTCCTTTTGCATCATTAACACTTGTGCTGCTCTTGAAAAAGAGAAGACTATCAAGCGGTAGCATCGTGATGGAAATGGGGAGAGGAGGTAAGGCTGCTTTTCCTCATAAGAGACGAGACTGTTTGACTTTTCTGGCTGCATTTGCACCAAACCCTTAGAGACCTTTACATTCCACAGCCCTCGAGTTTGCTCAGTTTTTGTCCATTACCAGTAAAAGCTCCTGGAGCCAGGAGCGTATGGCTTGGTGTGCTCCCTTCACATACTTCACACAACACAAATCATGGCAAACACGTCCTCCCATCATAGTGTTCACCATCTATGCAATGCTCTGATCTGTTCCCACCTGTTTTGTGGCTAAAAGAGCCAAACATGGGCTGTCCAGGTGCTCTGTGTCTTCTTGCTCACCAGCTCTTTCACCCGATGAGTGCAGCTGCATTGAGGCAAGCCTGTGGGTAACAAATTCAGTGCTTAGAGAAGTGGGTTGAGAGGCCTTTGGACACAGACACACTTATTTTACTAAGGGACCATGCAAGGGCAAGAAGCTGAAGCCTTCTGTAACTGTGCAAAAGTGCTTACAGAAACTAAATTCCTTTTGTGAGGCAAAGAAATCACAGGAGAACAGCAAGCAAACACCATCAAGTCAATCTTAAACCCAAAGTCACACAGCTCAGCACTCCAGAAAGGGAAGCAGGTAAACGGGCTTAAAATAAATAGGAGGGGTGAGCATACAGAAACTACAGCAGCCAGACTGGACTAGAAATATTTACAGTTCAGGGCAGAGAGGAGTATCACTGCTGTGGCTGGAGCACACGGCCAGTTGGCCGCAGTGACAAACTGCGTGCGGCGGGTCACGCCTGCCTTGGCCAGCTGTAACTCTCGCAGTTGCCACCAGAGGACACTAAATTCCTACATTTTCACTCCTGAGCACCAGGCGTACCCTGACCCTTTCGTGGAGACTGGGGGAAAAATGTAACGGCCGTGGAGCTGCACCTCCAGTCCTTAGGAGAAGTCCAGGCCAGGGGATTCCTGATGTGACCTGTCTGTGTCCAGGTGTACCATCTCATCCTCCTTCGCAGTCAGAAGCCAATTCCAAGCTTGCATATTGTCAGTGACTGCATGCTTTGAAGACCAGTAATAATACAGAAAATAACAGTGATTCAAACCAACGCTAGATGATCGGAGACCAAAAGCCACTGCCAGCTGAACAGATGCTCCTATCCCATATTTCCATTGAAAGAGCCTTCCAAAATTCACAGTTCTGCCAGGCTTCATCCTGACATTTCAGCGGAATATTGCAAGAATGCCATCAAGTGCTAGAGGCCTTTGTTTTTAAGATGGAAAGGCTGAGCTCTGGAATCAGCTATAGGTACAGGCATGGGCCTGTCCATAGGATTTTCTGAACAATTAATCTGCATGTTATTATTTCGAGTGATCTCAATAAATTGCAAAAGCTGCTCAGAATCAACTGGATAAAATTCAATACAAACACAGCAAAGTACTATGATTGGGAAGGAGAAATTAAGTGCACAAATGGATGACTTGGAATAACTGGTTAAGCAGCAGTACCACACAAAAGGATCTGGAGGAATTAGAGTGGATCATACAATGAGTCAACAGTATACTGCAGTTGCAACAAAAACATTTTTTTGGGGATATATTAATGGAGTGTCATAAGTACACCATAGAAAATCATTATTCCATTTTACTCCACAACAGTGCTCACTAATGCTAAGCTTTGTGCCAAATTTGGGGCACTAGCAGTTTCAGAAAGATGGAGTTACAGGAGACTAGCCAGCCCAACAGAAAGCTTAAGAAACCTTAAGGAAAGCTGGATGGACTAGGGGAGGTTTTTCTGGGAAAGAGTGAGGATGGCTGCTCTGATTGCAGGGGGCTGTTCTAGCCAGCAGCAATTACCATGCATCTGTTTTCCCTGGCAGCTCAGAACAAAGTTAGGCAGAGGGGTCCCAGATCAGCGTGGAACAAAGGCAGACACCAAACCCGAGACCAATTTGGGTTTAATCTCAACAGGCATCTGTTTTTCTTACATAAGAGGGAAGGTATGCAGGTGGGGGATGGGAGGGGTCACAAGTTTTGATGTGACTGTCAGTGACAACCTGGAAACTTGGTTTCAGGTGAGGAATGGTCCTTTTAACACAACAAAGTGGCACACCCACGAGTGCATACACAGACCACACCTACTGGAGCCTGCTTCCACAGGGTTGTTTGTACTGCAAGCAAAGGAGAAAAAAAAGATTGGAGATGGAGCTTGCTTTTTGCCCATTTGTCCCCCAGGTCAACCTGTCCCTATGAATAGTATAGGAAGGCTGTTCACATATTACTGCTTTCTGCGGCTCCTGGGGACCCTAGAGGTCCTGCTAGTATCACTGCTGTAAGATTCCCAGCCCTTAGACCCGGTATTGCACCTAAATAAATTTGGACATATCCCCATTCAGCAAAGGCCTTAAGCTTATGCCTACATTGAAGCACAAGCTTCAGCGTGTGTGTTCCAAGGCTTCTGCAAACAAGATCTTTACCTTAAAAAACGTAGATAAAACAACTTTTCACTTAGCTAAACTCAAACACTTCCCTCAAACTCCTTGAATCTATCTCCTCTCTGACACTGAAAGAGATGCCTTGCATAAGAAGACTCCCTTGCTTCCTCTCACTGTAATTCATCAGCTCTTCCCTGCTCCAGGGCACGTACCTCTAGGGACAGATGAAATCTATTCCTGTTTATTACTATGCAGAGCTAGATCTCAACAGCAGTGATAAAGGCCCTTGCACATCCTAGCTTGCTTTCTGATACTTCCCTTTTCTCTGGAATTCATACTCCTCACCCGCCCTTGCTCCCTTCCCCCTTCCCTGTTTGCTCATACTTCTGGAAAGACGACTGAAGGCTAACCAGTGAGTAAGACACTGCTGCACGTCATCGCCTGTCTGCTGCAAGAAGGGGTGAACAAGTTCGTTTGTCCACAGGTTAAAGTGAGGTTGCCATCCTAACAAAGAGTGTGTAATTGGGAGACCAAGCAGTGGGAAACCTGCCCTCTCCTCTCTCTCGTCTGGAGCTTTTAATTTCTCTTGTTTTCTTCATTGCGTACAGCACTTTATGCCTGCACAGCATCTTTCAAGTGAGGATCTCAAAGGGCTTCACAGACCTTAATTAAACCTCATAAATCCCTAATTGATAGATGAAAATTCTGAGTCACAAAAAGGTGAAGTGATGTGCTCATGGTGAAACAGTGAGTCAGTTGCAGAGCTCGGAGCAGGGCTATGGCGATCCCAATCCAGTACTCAGCATCTTCCTCACTTGCCAGACTTCACAGAAGACTCGGAGAATGAGTTCAACAGCTGCCTGATGCAGCCCCTTATGGCCATTCAGCCACTGGTGGGGAACAACCATCAATGGCATTTGGTGCTGCGGCACCACACCGGCTAAGGTGGAGGCTGGGTTGTAGGAGTACGGTATTATCTGGGAACAGCCCCAACCACCCCACTCCCCACTGACTGTGACCCTGAAGCCAGCCTGAAGCCCTGGGCTCGGTTAATGGCTATTTCCACATCCCAAAGGGGCAACCACCAGTCCCTTCACCCTTCCCATATGGTGGCCTGGCAGGGGAAGGGCCTTCATGCCTTGATGTATGCCTGTAGAAGCAAAGCTATTATCCCTACCATGGACCCACAGGGACACAGTGCAGGCTGCACCTGGGGAGCCAGGCAGGCACCCAGCCAGCTCCTGGCTGTCAGCTGGCCTCAGGCAAGTCCCTTCTTTTTTCCCCTGTTTCCCTCCCAAGCCTTTGTTTTCACATCCATAGCATGTAGGCTCGGCAGGGCTGCGACCCTCCTGGCTGGGCGTTTGCACGGAGCAGCCCGTTCCGAGTCTGGCTGGGCTGGCAGGACAGCACAGCCCTGCCCGCCCATCCCTCCTTGGTGCCGGGGAGCCGGTCCCTCTTGGTGGACATCGTCCCAGTCTGCTTTCCAATTATAGCATTGCAGGGCTGCGACTGTGTTTAATTGTCTGAGTTTTATAAACACTAAACGGCCTTGGCTGACGCCCGAGTTAATGATCCCCTGCAGAAGCGACTTTGGCCAGCCGGCTCCCAGCTGGGCCCTCACCACGCCCACTAGAAAGGGTCAATTAAAAAAAAAAAGATGGGAGAGGATAAAAACACAGAAACACGACTTAAAAGACAATGATGCACCTGAGGAAATGACACATGCCCCCCTCCTGTCTGCCAGCGAGCTCTGATGCCGCTGCTGAGTTGGGCTTTCCTGAAGCCACCAAACAGCGGTGCCTCCGCTCCTCAAACCCACCTGCCTGCTGTGGCCGGCGCCAGCTGCCCTCACCTGAGCACCCTTTCTCAGCTATCCCAGTGACCACCTGCATCACGGTCCGACAATGGCAGAAGCCCTGTAGCAGGACAAACAGATCAGTTCACCTACTGTGTCAAACCTACATTTCTTTGCTCCAGGTTTTCCTCTCGCTTAATATTAGCAAAAGGAAAGAACCCAGCACAACTCACCTCAAAAATGCAAACAGAATGAAAACCCCCAGAGTAAATAGCCAAGGCTTTTATGTTAATGCAAGAGTCATTGACAGCATCTAAACAAAGGGAAAATCTCTGGGTCAAATTTGCAAATGATGTAAATAAGCCTATTGAGTTTCAGTGAAGGGCACAGACTGCCATACAGTATGTATATAGGTATATGTGCTGCCCTCATTCCCCTCCACTACAGCATCCCAACTCAGTGGCACAATGGACACTGGAAGGAGAGCAGATGACACTTCAGTAGGATTTGTACACATTACTGCTAAAGCTCAGCATTTCTATTTTAAAAAGAAAGGAAAAAAAAGCAATGAAAAACCCAAACAGGGTGAGTGCACAGCTGCAAGGCGGCCTGGGTAATTGTGCAATGCTGGGAACTCTTAGGTAGTTAATAATTATACTCAACCTTCGGTCTAGTTCCTAACAACACCCCTAGGCGTGTCGCTCTTACAGAATAAGGGCACACGCCCTGCTGTGTCTCCTTGCTTAACAGGAACACAAAGTACAGTAGTAGGAGGTGTTTCCTTGAACTCTGAACAATTGGACATTTAAGGATTAATTACTGTTAAGGAGCTTTGGACTGGCAAACACACTAACTCAGCTCTTGGCTGCGTCTCCCAGCCAAGTTCTCTCAGTCATCCTAATTAGACATTCTGATACCATCTTTAATTATATGATCTCACATGCTATATTTTTTTTTCTTCTTCTTCTTTTTTTTTCTTCTTCTTACCCTGAACCCCTGTCTCCTGCAGCACGC
Source organism: Callaeas wilsoni (assembly GCA_013398955.1). Lineage (NCBI taxonomy): Eukaryota > Metazoa > Chordata > Aves > Passeriformes > Callaeidae > Callaeas > Callaeas wilsoni. The sequence continues at coordinate 24,321 of VWPU01009676.1, read as the reverse complement.
CGAGAGGGCAGAGCACGGAGGGGTGAATTAGCGGTGAGGAAGGCGCCGGGCTGGAAGTCGCTCGCCTCCAATTCTCTTGGTGCAGTAGCAAGACCATGCACTTCTGGGACCCGAGGCGATCGGGACCCGAGCTCCCCACGCTGCTGAAAACACCCCAGGTCTTTCACAAGAGGGAGGAAAGCACTGAGCCTGCCACAGCTCCCTCGCTGCTGTGGGCAAGACGGGACGCATACTGTATTTGTCAGTATTGACTGCAGCCTGGCTGGAATAATCCTGAGCCGAGCGATATCCCGCGCCAGCCGCAGCGAGTGCGTGTGTGCGCGCATGTATATACACACACATTTGCTCTCCTGTACACATCTTGATCTTGTTGAAACAACAGGAGGAGCATAGTGCATGTTATTAATGTTTTTCACCTTTGTAAACATCGCATTGTTGGGGCACTGCTCCTGCGCCCCAACATTCAGCACCCAGTGGCGCTGCGGGCCTGGCACCCTCCCATCGCCCTTGACCCAGGGCCTGCCAAAAGCTGCTGAAGCTGCTTCACATTCAAGCTGATCCTGTCGGACTGCAACATCCTTCCTAGGAAGGGATCTGGCTACATCCGAGAGTCAGTAACCGACATCACCTTTTTTTCTGTGTGCTGTCATTAGCTGCCCATTCTCCAGCAGCCCCCCCTTTCCCCAGATGCAAGGAGGGAAGTTTTGGGCTGCGTGCTTTCAACTGAAATGCGGCTCTGCTGAGCTGGAAACTCGGTATACCCTGAGGTCAGCCGAGGTTCACTAACTTGGGGAACTCCTTAAATGGTATCGTCTGAAAAGCCGTGGCCCTTTTTTTTCCGAAACCAGCACAGGGAGACATGGGCAAGTTCTCACTGGGACCCCTTCCTAAATCCTGGATTCCCAGCCTTGTGTGAATGTGGGGGCAAAGAGGCAGCTGCTCCCTGCTTTTCCCAGCGCCAGCCTGCTCCCTGGAAATGGCTCCAAGATCCACCCCTGCCTCTACCTGCCAGAAGAGCTGGTTGGCCTTAGCCGGGAGGGTGCGCAGCTCCCGTGCTCACCCCATGCTTCAGGGGCTGGTGAGCCTGGCACACGTCCTGGCAGGGTCTCTGCCCTGCGCGTCCTGCTCTAGGGTCTGCACTAGCCTGTGGGCATAAGCAACCACTGAGCACTTCATCACCTCTTCCAAAATCAGCGAGGAAGGAAAGGAGGCCCTGACTGTCCCACAGGCAGGCAACAGTACCCCACACAGGGAGGAGCCCTCTCCTCCCAGCTCCTAGGCGTTCCTTGCTGATTCAGAGTCAACATAATGGGGCTGAGATGGCGCCATTGATCCTGCTGGGCAGGCGGAGCCGCTATATGGTGGGGATTAGTAACGACTTTCTTCCCCATGGCACCGGGTCACAGGATTTAGCCCTTTGTACAGCCCCACAGTGGAAACAGTCTGTCTCCCTCCCTGCCACCAGAAACGTGCCTGTGGAGATGCCACCCGCCCTGGGGAACAGAGAAATGGCAACAGTGGCACAAAAAAATTCAGGGTTGGAACCATGTGACAAAAGAAAACCAGAATTGGAACCAAACAGTCACCAGAGGTGGAGGATAGACCTACCCTACTAAGGCAGCCAACTATACTGTCAGGAGGTCCTTCCTTCAGTCCTCTAGGACAGGCAGTCCTATGCAATCAGGAACCTCCTCCAGCCAGGTGAATTTTGGAGGACCTCAAGTTACCAAGACCTCCACTGTACAGCTCCTGCTCTGTGCCACCACAGGAAAACCTTGCTCTTTGTAGCTGCCTGGGAGCAGCCTGGCCACAGGTGACTACAGCTCCAGCCAGCCCCTCACCTCCACCAGGCCAAGAGCAGGGGGGAAGAAGATCACTCCAGGATGAGCACCCATCCCAGCTGCAGGTACTGACAGAAGAGGACACCCAAGGTCAAGGGAAGCACCTGAAGCTGATCTTTTGAAGGCATCACTCTCCTTTCCTATTCCCTCCTTTTTACTACAGGCAGTGTCACAGCAGATCTTCGTTTCCTCAGCTGCCAGAAGTGGAGAATATAATTAGATACCAGTATGGCCTCAGAATGCTGCTCAGAGCAGAGATTTAATCACAGTCCTTGTGGCTCACAAACACGGTGTTCAATAGAGGCTACAAAAGGCAGCCAACATCTCCCATCACCCCTGTGACCTGTAGCAGCCAGGGAGGAGTGAAGGGTTGCAGCCTTTCAAGACAGCGTCAGCCTGGAACAAAGGCTGTGGCAACCAATTCCTGAGGCATGAGGCTATGGTGCTGCTCACTGCTGGTCCTGATGGCCTGCCCAAAGCTCTGGCTTTGAGGGGTCAGAGCAGGGCTGTGCCCCACTAGACCAGAGGGCAATCTCAGATGTGGAGGGCTCATGAGCTCACCTTTCCCCTAGATTATTCATGGGCCTCTGGCATGTGGGCCTTTAAAGCCCTCAGGCTGGTGTCTGTTGCTCTACCCTCATTAACATGAAACAAACAGCTTCAAAACTAAATCAAGTACATTTCAGAGCAGTAATATGATGTAAGCAACTCAAACAGGAATCAGTGAAGTAGAGCATCCAGTGCTTGATTAACTTGAGCTACCCAAAGGAAAAGAATTGACCTATTTCCTCCCTTTGCCCAAACTCAGCATCTCCTGCTGTGGCGGTTCACATCAGTAATCACCAGCAGGAGTGTGTGTCATCATCAGGAGCCACTGATGAATTTGCCTGAGTCTGGGAGCACAACCAGGGTTACAGAAAGGGAGTGAGGGGCCAGAGGGAGCTCTTTGCTCAGTTAATGGATTGTGCCTGACCCATGAGCTCACCTAGGATCATCAGCTGTAGATTCTTATTCACCTTTCCAGTGAACTTGAAAAACGACTTTTGTCTGAGAGGGGAAAAACAGTAGGAGAGCCAGCAAAAGGCAAATAGGCAACAGTTCTTGGAACTGCCTGTGGACTTCCAGAGAGTCATTTGTGGGATGCAGGATCTAGATCACAGCCATGTAAGGCCTGTCTCCCTTTCTTCCCCCACGCTAGTCTGTGGAATGGAGCACGCAAAATTAAAAAGGAAATCTGAGACTCACACTGCAGCAAGCTGAACAGTTTACATTCTTGTCTGCTATGATAGCCTCCTCCCAGCTTAGTCCTTATCTGTTTGACCTTGCATAGCCAGCATCAAAAGGCTGATATTTAGTATAGAGGAATTCTGGGGTTCAAATGAGATAGCACTGCAAGGGGGAAAGAAATATGCTTGTAATATGTTCCTTCAGGGCTATGGGGAATGAAAAGCAGAAACACAGAATGGCTGAGGTTGGAAGGCATCACGGGAGAGTGTCTAGCCTGCCCTTTTGCTCAAGCAGGGTCAGTTAGAGCAGATTGCTAAGAGCCGTGTCCAGTCTAGTTTTGAATGTCTCCAAGGATGGAGACTCCACAAACTTCCCTGGTCAACCTGTGCCAATGTTGGACCACCTTCACAGTGAAAAAGTTACTTTTATGTCCTCTATTACAAATTGTGACCATTGTCTCTCACCCTGTAACTTGCTACTACTGGGAAGAGTATGATTGCATCTCCTTTCTCCCTGCCACCATCAGGTATTTACACACTTTGGTAAGATCCTCCCTGAGCCTTCTTTTTTCATAGCCAAACATTCACAGCTGTCTTGGCCTCTCCTCCCAGCCTTGTCCTATCTTCATCAAGGAAAATCTTCCTGAGGTGTACTGGATCTCACTACACTGGAACACCCATGAAAAACTTTCATTTACACCTCAGCCCTATGAGAGGGTGCCAGCAACTTCCAGCCATCTGATAATCCACCTGCACTGTTCATTGTCCTGACACCGGCCAGGCACTGCTGAATGGGAGCCTCACTAGTGCCATGTGAGACTGAGCAGAAAACACTTGTTACGATGATACAAAATTTCAGGACACAGAGACATCAGTAGAATAGGACCATATAGTGTATTCTTTTGGGGTTTTTTAATGCATCATTTTTTCCACTTTGGGGTATCTGATGCAATAATCATGTCACCGTTTTTCTCTGTAACATCCTTCCCACATGGCAGTGGAAACATCACTTCAAACCAGTATTCTGGATGCCCTCCTTTCCTCCACACTCCCACCCCAGCTCTGCTTGTCATTAAGCTTTCTTCAGATTTAACACATGCTTATTCTTTCCATTGGCTGTAGAATTTCTGCAGTGTTCCTGTAGCTGCTCCTGCAGGTTCTAGATAAAATTTTTAAAGTGGAAAAAAAAATCACCAAAAGCCTTCATCTGACAACTTGACATCCTCTGACATGATATATTCAGGCAACTCTTCTAGGCTTTCTCTTGCCACAAAAGCTCTGTTTCAGGTCGGGTCTCCCTTCCATATAAGAAGACCAGGCTACCCACACATGCTGCTTGGAGAGAGGAGCCAGTGCTTCAGTCAATAAGAAATATGACCACAAGGAGAACTCCAGAGATGAGTCTCATATTCTGGGAAGGGGAGAGGCAAAAGAGAATGAGGAGCCTCTTTTAATTCTTGTACACACTAAAGACATCATTGGGATGTATGCTGATCCTGATGGAAGAGTTTTTGATGCAGATGTCCCTCACAATCTTTCCTGCAAAAGAAATGAGTGATCTCTCTTCCAGTATGACTCTGCCTACCCTGTGGTAAGATACAGATCACTCCCTCTCATCACAGGGTTGGGGCATTGCAGGGTAGAGGGAGGATGAGCCTGTTTCAGAAGGAGGGGAAATTCCCTATGTAAAGTGATCTAAACCAAAACGAGGATGTTGGGAAAAACATCATTTCCATGTCAATGTGGTAGAATTTGGCCTCCCACAGCTAGAAGACTGGTGGAAAGGAGTTTGCTCTGCTGCGCAATTTCATCCTTCAAAACCGAGTTACAGTAACTGCTGTGGACATTCCAGGGTCCACAGCTAATGATGATCAAAGGCAGTCCCAACCAGCCACTGTTGAGAGAAAATCAGGCAGGAGGCTGGGCCTCGCACGCAGCATTTGCAGTCAAGCAACATTAAGCCTTTCTGAAGGGCGCTGTCAGCAAACAGGAGCTTAGGGAGCACTTCAGGTTGGCAGGAGGCAAGCAAGAACATATCCTCCTGTTAGCCTTTTTTTGGGAGGGGGCGGAGGAGGTATACGCTGCCAAAGGAGCTGGTTTGACAAAATCGAGGCTGGATGCCTCTGTGCAGCAGCGTAATGGGAAAGCCCTTCGAGAGGCAGGAAATCCTGGAGGCACTCCCGTTGGAGAAGACTTCTGTGCAGTAGGAGATCAGATGGGGACTCCCTCATGCCTGAGGCCCAGTGGAGATAGATATTTAGAGATGATGCTCCTGAGTCCTTTGGCATATTTGCTTGTAATTGCCATGCCCTCCAGAATATCTACGTTTTCCTTTAACCATACCAGGACAAGTGCTTTAGAAAAAGCTTCCCATAGGCTCTCCCCTACCCCTCTGTCATCCTTGACCCTGTAGAGAACCCTAAGGCTGGGTCCTGCTCTGCAGCTCAAACCGTCCTACATCCTACGCTGATTTCATGTCAACTTTCCTACAGTATGGATTCCTGAGAACTGAGCTCATTTCACACAGGCATGTGCATGTATGCACTCTTCTGGTGACTGATACCTCCAGCATTCCCTATAACTTCACAAATAGTTTCCATACACCATATAACTTAATCCGACATCTCTCATCTTCTTTCCTATAGAACTGTGAGAACATAGGGGTTTAAAAAAAAAAAAAAAAACAAAGTGAAAAAGAGGGTAAAAAAAAAAAGGGACAGGAACCAGCAGGAAACCAGAGCAGACATTACTCCTAAGGAAGCCCATGAGTAAGGAGAAGCTTGGTCTGGTGCCAGCTGGGCAGGCTATGATTCATCTATCTCCTCCCCACCAATGTTTCATTTTGAACTCGAATATGACATCCTCCACTCCTAACCTGATGTATTTGAGTTTCTTCCACTCCAGAGGCTGGAGCTTTCCCCAGGCAAGCAAGGGAATTCCATCTTAACCTCCTCCTTGCTGCCAATGAAGTAACCATGCTCTCCACCCCAAGTTTTCAGAGCAGAAGCTTTGACTCCTTCTGGTTGAGGAGATTTAAAACAAACAAACAAACAACAAAAAAAGTCAGCACACATTTTCTACCTCTATCCCTTTCCTTTTTGAAGCCAAGATGAAAGGATTAGTGGTTTATTTGCCTTTTTAGCCCAGGTAGGCTGCTTTGCTAGCCTCTGCCCCATCTACCATCGTTGCAGGTAACAGCTGTCAGGATTGCAGCTGCTCTTATGAAAGAAGCCTTGAAATGTGCTGAAACCAGGCACCTGGCAATGCTGAAACCATAGTGAAGGACCATGCGAGCTTTTAATTGTTCATGGCAAAGGGAGCTTTTTAATGACTTCAATTAACAGAGAGAACTCCAGTTAGTTCTTGCTATACAAAAGTGTCCACAATGTCATTAAAACGAGATTTACAAGTGTCATAACTCTCAGCAGCATAGTCAACAATACAGCCAATCATTACAACTGAGCACCAAAAGAGAAGGGGGGAACATCATACCACCAAGGAATTGGATGAAAAGAAAGGAGTGTGGGGGGAGAAGGTGCAGAGGAAAAAAGAAAAATCTCTTTTTCTTTTCAGTCTAGATTGATTTTATTCTACAAAATGCTACTCAGTTAAAATTGTAAAAGCAAAACCATTTTAATATGTTCTTTCTTTCGTAGCAGCAAGCTTTTTCTAACAAGCTTTTTGTTTTAGTGCAAATACTGTAGGCCTGTAATTCAGTAAAATAAGAACAGAAAAGAGACAACACCAGAGAGAATGCCTCAGAGCTGAAATTCCCCAGGACTGCAAGAATGACATCAAGATCACTACGAGCAAAGAAACGTCCCCCTTCAGCAGTCATCTTTAAGAACCTCTGTGGCAGAAACTATTTCACTGCAGACAGACAGTAAAAAAGAAAACCCATGATCTAAAACTTTTGAGGAAAAAAAAGATAATGGTGCCCCCAAACCTTCAACAATCCTCATGGTCACCTATTAGTCACTGAGACTTCATTTCACTACTGACACCTGCTTCACAGCAGCAGAATGCTAGTGATGCTTTCAGTTTGTTCCAGGTGAGTGGAATCAAAACCAGGCTCTTTCTGTATCTGAGGATCTTAAAGCAGACTTTAGTGACACTAGTAACTTACCGCTCTAATAAAGATGCACTATCCCTTACTGATGTTACTTTGAACTACACAGTATATCAAGATATATACAACAGTTTATCCTCTCACTGAGCAAAAACAATTGGATACCTATTTTCTACACATTTTAATATGGTTTTAACATCAAGTAACCACAAACAAGAAAGTGGAATAACCCTTTAATCATACAGGATAGGAGGGGAACAATTAAGTAAAATGCAGTGGGATTTTATTATTATCTTGTATTCTGAGATTTGTCCTGAACTCCACCTACTGTTCACAGAGGAATAATAATGCATCTTTAAAAACATATCTCTTTTTACATTTTATACAGACAACAACAAAACCCAGATTCTTTAATTAAGGAATCAAAAAAAAAATTATTAGCCTAAAAAAAAAGAAGATTGTAGTATTTTTAATGCTTTCTTTATTATATCCAAGTCTTGAACAGAAAAAAAAAAGATGTAAACATGATAAATAAATAAGAAATAAATGTATATTGTTCCCCCCACCTCTTAAAATGTTTGACTTGGCCTTCCTAATGAAAATGAACTTGTATCAAGATAATAAGATTTCTTACATTTCAGAAGTCTGTTTTAGAATGAAAAAAAAAGCAACAACAAAAAGGGGGAAAAAAAAAAAGCAACAACCAAATACCAGGAATGTGATTTGGGAGGATGTTAAATTAATGGCGGGCAGATCTGCTGGAGCAGGCACAAGACGGCTGCCTGCCAATAAATAATAAGAGACCAGGGAGAAGGGAGGTGTCTTAGGTTTGTTTTCATTTTGTTTTTTTTCTTTTAATTTAGGATGAAGGCCAGGTGGATCCTACATACAATAAGCAGCAAAATTAAAGGTTCAGATGAACTAAATAGATCATTTAAATATTAATTATAAAAACACAACAGAGAGCTACTGTCCCCAGCATGTTGGTCCCAAATCCCATCACACCACAAGTGGATTGAGACTTACCCAGTCTCCACACCTACAGGAAAGGAATATATGAAGGCAATGCCACAACTGGGAAAGGAGAAGGAGGAATGAGGGCAAAACTGGAATGGCAAACATCACCCAGAAGCTGAATGTTTCCTTCAATGCAGCTGCTACTGCTCCTCCCAGTTTGGCATTGATTAATTTAGGATGTTAGGAGAGGCTTTGTAGGGCCAGTCATTACAGGGCTGACCCAATACCAGCTGAAATTCCCTGGGCCTTTTTCTATTGACTTCAACAACTCTGTCAGCGCTAGTTACAACAGCTCCCGCATCCCCACTACATGCAGAACATGGAGACACTACATTTAGGAATTGGCAGGGAAGGTACTCATGGAAAATAACATTTTGGGCATGGGAAGGACCAACAGTTCCCAAAGAGCACACCAGAAAACATGAAAAGAAGAATGTAGGGCCAGACCAAAATGGGAGTGAAGTTGTACCTGCCTGCCAGAAACTAAACAAAAGTAAGGCTGATCCACAATATACAAAAGGCCAGAGAACAGCAATCCCAACACGGACATTCTTTGAGAGACTTGAGGGACATAACGGGCTGGCACAAGGTATCTAGGGCTTTTTCTAAACAGTAGAAAATAATCCTCTTTTTTGAGCAGTTTCACATGGCTCCCATCAGTATCACAAGTCAGGAAAAGGGAGCATCTTGTCCTGTCTCTTAGCAGGTCAATGACCAGGCAGGAGGCAGCAGGCAAGGACCAGCCGCAGCTCCTTTTGGCAATGATTCAGTGACCAGAAGCAAAGGTAGGTTTTTGTTGTTCCACCAGTTAGATCTGAGGAGGCATCTCACTTCATGAAACCCCTGCAAGGGGTGGATGTTCCTGATCTCACAGGAGACAGCAATCCTGGTCAGCCAGCCTCAAAAGTAGCTGCATCATTTTAGGATTCACCCATCAATTGTCAGTGTTGTGTTCTGCTCAAAAATATGTGGAAATGACATGCAGAGACATTTTATTAACCGTTTTAGATTCTCAGTCCAGAGTAGCCCAAACAAGCATTTGGCAAACTGGAAACAGAGAAGCTGCAGTTTCACCAAAAGTGGTATTATCTACGTAAAACCCTGGGAAAAGTGGATCCTCTGTGCTAACTATGGGAAATTTAAGATCTACTTTATTAGAAAGGAAGTTTTGACGTACATGTAAGGACAATACTACTCCTTTACTAATTTTACTTACTGTGTAAGCTCAGTTTGAAACCCCTAGCACCAGTATAAGAATGGAAACGTTTAAGAAATATAGAAAAAGCCTGAATCCAATCAGCTTTATGAAGCAAAAAGATCAATCATGTCTTTATTTCTGGCACATTTGGTAAATACCTGGGTTAAAAATAATATTTATAATAAAAAAGTCAAAGTCCACATTTGGAGCCAGAATAGTGTCCCTTTGAAATGATTCAAGGAATGGGCAGTGGCCAGAGTTTGAGGGAAGCCAGCCCTGCTGAGTAAAGTTCCAGTTCCACAAGACTGAACCATATTAATTCCCAGTGGAGTCGGTGGGGACTGCAGCAGTTTTGCATCTCATAGGACTAGCCCTATAATTGTATGTTGCATTTCTCCAGGTCCAGCCTGAGAAAGAAATACCCCGGTTTTGGTTGATTAAAAAAAAAATTTTTATATATATATATATATATGTGTATGTATGTATGTGTGTGTGTTTAAAAGAAAAAGACAATCTCACACCAAAATAAATAGCTGCCACCACAGCTTCAATAGGCAGGACCAAAGAGCTATCTCCTAAGTGGTTTAGCTGGCAAGCTGGGCAATCCTAGTGTGCACAGGGTCATGGTTTGTCAGTGCCTTGACATCAATAGGAATTGAGCTTGGCTCCAAGTGGAAATAGGTTACACACATTACTGTTTTCAGTAGTGAACATGAGCACTGGAGAGCTTGTGCCCTCTCTGAGCACTTAGTAGTACCAATCAAGCCCACAGGCTAGAGAAGGACCCACGACTAGGGAAAGAGCCCTTTGGTTTGATTCTTTGTCTTCAGGCCAATCAACCACAACAGAACAAGATCAACTGTAATGCAGAGAAAAACCAGAGGCCAAAGACCAAGGTGCAAATAACGCTAATCAATTTTCCTCAGCTGTCAATTTGTCATTTGCCAGAGCTTGTCAGAAGCTCTGTTTTAGTTCATGCAGGTCAACACTTTATCCATGCCATTCCTGCCTGGTCAGGAGCTGGGGCCTTGTGGCCTGTGCTGTGCTGGTGGATTCATGCTGCTTTGTTTCCCAACAATGAAAAAATCAGCAGTGGTACAGCCAGCTAATTTCACCATCTCAGCTGCTGCCAGTCTCCATCCTAGATTTATAGGCATGTGGTGCCACCTCTTTTTTTTGTAGCACGTTCTGCAAATATGGCCAAAGGGAGGGGAAGATTTACTAACAGGAAGAGATCAGCCTCTGAGTCAGGAGCCCTGATGGGAAGGAAGATGTAATACTCCCTAGACAGCAGGCAGCCCAGGAAAAGTAAACAACAAGCAGCAGACTTGATATCCAGCGAACTAGGGTAAAACCCTGCCAGCAACCCTGGTAAGTGCCAGCCCAGAAGCTTTTCTGATGCTACTTTGGCCCTGAGATGCTAACTTGGTTTTTTGAGGAGCCCAAGGGGATAAATATATCCACATTTTTAAAAAGAGAGGCTTCCACATGAGCCTTCTGCTGGCTCTGTGTCTCAGGCTAGAGATTACAAGCTCTGCCCTTGCCGCTGAGCTCTTGGGCTCGTCTTGGTCCCGTCTCCTGGTCCTCCCACCTGTCACCCTCCTGTCTGGGCAACCCTACGTGTTTCCCACAGCTAATCCCAAGAGGAAAGATCCTAACAAGACTTTAGAGTTCAGAGCAACTGGATGAAATGTAATGGGATCGACAACATTGGAAATGATAAGCAGAGAGAGAGAGAGAGCGAGCGCGCAAGAGAGAAGTTTTAAGATCAACTAACCAGAATGATTTAAGCACAGAGCACGACCAATCAGGTCAATCCACAAAGGAAAGGGACGACTAGCAACTGTCTGCAGCTCGCCTTCAGTCCTGGCCAGGAGTGCTCCCCAAGTCCACTACGGCCACAAAGGTTTCCACAGCAGTCCCTACAGAGGGGACATCACCCTCTCCAAACAGCCCTGGCGTGTCAGTCCCACCCTTGCCGTTTCCTGCCTCCAGGGAGCTGGCGTTGGTCCTCACTCTCCTTCCTGGAGCCGTAGCACTTCCCCATCCTTGTTCTTGCTGCCCTTGTGCTTGAACGATCCTGTGCCTGTCTCTAACCCCATGGAGGGGGCTCCCCCCATGGTGCTGTGGGGGATGTAACACACTGGCAAAATGGGGGGCCACAGGGGGATTACAATGCCAGCAAGGTGGGAGAGTTCAAAGAATCTGAGGACTGGTCCCCGCTGCTGCTGCTCCTCCGGTGAGCTTTGGAGCAGGACTCAGAAGGGGAGAGAGGAGACTCCTGATCCAACACGTTAGGGTAGGTGAACACCAAGTTGGAAGAGCCAGGAGTGATGGCTGGTGTTGAGGTCACCACAATGGGAGTGTTGAGTGCCTCCTCTCCATAAAAACCTCCAGCAATGCTGATGGGCTTAATGACAGACCTCTGGGCTTTGTCAAGGACCAAAGAGGAAGATGGAATCTCTTCCTCCACAGGCTCCTGCTTCACCACTACCGCTCCACTTGCTCCAGTCCGAACGCTCTGGAGGCTGCTGGATGGTGGGCTCCGACGTTCCTCAGGGCTGATTTTGCACACAGGGCTGTGAGCCACCAGCATAAACTCCAGCTTCTCCTTCTCCTTCTGGAGCTCAGCAATCTCCTTTTGCAGCACTGACTTCTCCTCCTCCAGTACTTCAGTTTCCTGCAGACAAAAAGGGAATAAATCAATAAAGTAGCAGAGGCTCTGCAAGTACTCCTCAGCTGGAACAGGGTCACCAAGTCCCGATCCCATCTGGCACAGCAGATGCACCCCAGACTCTTCATGAGCCAAGCAGACACCAGGTCATCGCCAGTCGAGCATCTTGTGTTTCATGTGTCTATTAGTAGGCTATTCCCAAACTTCACCAATCTAAGGGTTATAAATAATCTCATGAATTTACCCTAATTTTCTGATGGCTAGTTTTTGCCACGCTGTCTTGGCCTGTGACTTCAGTCTCCTCCCTTGCTCTCTTCCTGACAGACACTTTAGCAGAGGACTCAGATCTCCTCCCATTGTTTTTTTATATTAGGCTAGTCATATTATTTTTCACTTTGACAGAGGTAGTCTATAGCAGTCTCTAAACTGTTTCCATTTTATTTTCGTAGTGCATATTCCAGATTAGGTCTGGCACTTGTCTAACTCTTGCCCAAAGGACTAACACTGGATTACCCCCTGATGCATCCTACAATTAATACATTTACCTTTCCCATGGTCACATCACGCAGATGGATCATAGTCAGTCTGTAAGCAATTAGTACCTTCCCACATGAGGAGCCTGTAACTTCACAAAACTCACACTCAGCCCTTCGGGATATGACTTCCCACTTTGCGCACTCCTCTCACTTCTATCACTTTACTCACGACATTTCTATAGCATGTCCTGCCTCCACTACACTGAGAATACCTCCTAATTTGAGGCATCAGCACATTTCATGGGTGTGCTTTCACTGCTCCTGTGCTTGTTAACAAGATCATTGGAGAAAACCAGCCCCAGGCCGGTTCTTGACCACGAGCACTGGAGCTTTTCCTTCAGCTTTTTTCAACACAACCCAAACTTGTCTTCTCTTCAACCAGTGCCTTACCCACCCCTTGGTTCTTATGCTCAGCCCCACCTTCTCCAGCTTTACTAATTACTACTCCTACAGCATCAGGGCACACGTCTCTGTGGTGCTTCCTTTTTGAAGGAAGTCAGTTAACTACCCCACCTCCAAAGAAAGGTTAAGCCTAAAGAGCTTTGATAGGTACACCTAACATCTGCCTTGTTTTCTACTGCTTTCAGATGATCCTACCTCTTCAGTGCTTTTGTCCTTAAAGCCTGCCTTTGAGGCATACAGTGTTTTTATTTCCACTTATGAAAGGTGACCAGAGTCAGGGAGACTCGTGCTAGTTGAGAGGCCAGAAGGGAAGAGAGGTCTTAGGACTTTTTGGGCACTCAGCAAAGAGAATTTTAGGGTCCTAAGCTCCAGGCCCAAGTCCCCCTCATCAGCTACTGTTGATGTAGGAGCAGTACCCTTGGGCAGCCTTGGACAAGGAAGGCAGAGTGTGTTTGAAGCATCTTCCTCAAACATGCTAGTAGAGGAAGAACAATGCCCTTGGAGCTGGTCGGAAGGGTGGGCGACAAGGAAGGAGAAATGTATGCAGAGCACATACCGCCTGGAGTTTCTCTGTTAGCTCTCGACGCCTGTTACGACACTTAGCAGCTGCCAGCTTGTTCCTCTCTCTCCGGATCCTTCGCTTCTCTTCTTCCTCAGGCGACAGCTGTGGGCAAGTGCCAAGAAAATCCAATCAGATCTGAGCAAGGCATTCCTTTAAGTTTGTGAGGATTTAACCGCAATGCAAAGGAAAAAAGCCTGATCCAGCAGGATGCTGAGCACTCCCCCTCGTCACTGATGTCAGCAGAAGATGAAAGCACACAGTATCTCTGCCTGCACCAGGTCTTAGCAGAAGGGTGAAGAGAAGGAGCAGGGCACAGGGAGAAGATTGTGTAAGAGGACAGTGAATCTGCACCAAGGCCAAACAGATAAAAGATGCTCTGATTGTTTCACAACTTGGGTGGTACGTTAAGCAAAACCAGAGCACGATGTTGTAAGTGCCTCTTTCTTGAAAGAAAATATCTGCTGCTTCCCACACAAAAATAGTTGTTCGCTTGAAGGTCGGGATGGTGTATAGGGGGAGACAGGGAAATCAGCAGAGCTCCCATGAAGTCTGTGAAGCAACAATGATTTATACCACCCAAAAATCCGACCTCAGATTTTTGAGCACTCAGCGAGATAACACACTGCTCCTTGCATCAGCAGGCAAGGCTCCAGTGATATCAAGGGCTTCCTGAGGCCAGCTGACACCCTCACTGATGTAAATCAGGAGCAATTCCATAGAAACCCATCCAGCTACACTCTTGCGAAACCAGAGGAAGTGAGCGGGAGCTCACAAGACCTGGTCAAAGCTATGCCTAGCTTTTGGGGTTTGAGACAAGGTTTTACAAACCCCAGCAGCAGCAGATAGGTTTGTGCCATGGCCAAAGCCGGGGAGCCAGTAAAGCACGGCACAGAGCGGGCGAGCGCGGCCTCGCTCTCCGCTCTGGCACCCAGCGTGCGGGAGCCGTGCCGACAGAGCAGCGTGGGGATCCAGCAGGAGCCGTGCAGACAGCCCAGCCTGGGGATCCAGGGCGTGTGCTCAGCCCTGCACCCTGTTCCGCCCTGCGCTCCAACCTCGTGCCCTGCGCTTCAGCCTCACCCAGCCCGTGTGTGCTGCAGGGGCTCTGGCCTGGTGACTGCAAACGAAAGCAAAACCCTAACACCTGGCAAAGCACATGTCAGATCTCACATAATGCTAGCAGAGAATGGAAACACCTTTTCACAGAAGCTTCAGTTTTAAGATCTTCATGGACTGTCAATGTCACAAATGAGACATTCGCCTTTTTACTATCTTTTCTTTCTAGTGTTAGTTTTACTCCAACCTCAGCCTAGTTTGTTTTGGCTTGCTCTATCTCCCTAATTTTGATGTTTGCAGTTTCAATAAGTTTACTTCAGCCTCTGGGCATTCAGCTCGCTCATTTCTGCTTTTTCCAGGATCTGATCTGTGCCTGTGATTTCACCTGCATGTAACATGAGCCCCTGGATGCTCACTGAGCAATGCAAGCAATTCTAAGACTGCAGGACACAGAATTCAGGCCCAAAAGCTTTCTCCATCAGCAGCTCACAGTGTCCATCCTAGGGTGGGGGGTACCTCCATGCTGCTGGGCAGCGTATTTCCCCCAGTAAGGAGCCCCTGCAGGCACTGCTCTCCCTGCTACAGCTCTGCCCACTCACTTCCCACCCCACATGAGTGCAGGGTAAAAATGTATTTGCACACAAGCACCTACAGTATGGCAAAGCACTGAGCATGCACACAGAAGTTATGCTGACTTGGGGCCTCTGTGTACAGTTTTCAAGAGCCCTTTCACGCTTTGGAAGCGCAGATCTCATTGAAATATGTTTGGAGCCAAATTTCTTCTCCAAGGGCCTTCAGTAATTTAAAATTTATCTGTTTCAGAGACTGCTTTGCAAAAATTGCACAGATGGGGCAGAAGCCCCTAATCTGGATGTTCTTAACATTTTACCAGGTCTAAAAAGGAATATTCCGTCAGTGGTTGCTGGATTTGTTTGAAAGCGGTTGGATTTGGCACTCTTTGTGCCCCTGCTGTATGCGTTTTCCGTAACTTGTCCAAGCCCAATACATGCATTCACTGTCAGGAACGTTCATCAAAACAGGCTCTTTTCATAAAGTGTTACACAATGTTTTCCAAAAAGGCACTCCGATGTGGTGTTCAAAGCACCAGCCGTGGAAACCTGAGCCAAAGTGCCACAGTGAAGCGCCAGGGTACTGCCTTAGCACGTGTCTAATCAAAAGGACTTGGCTTTGAATGACCCACAATGAACGGCTTGCAAACAAGCCACAGGCCAGGAATTGCTTGGCAGGCATCCTTCAGCAAATAACTCTGAACAACAAATAAAGCAGAGAATATGGTGATCTCTTCACGGCCAATTTGTGAACACAGAGGCAGCATTTGTCAAACAAATTAGTTGTTGCTAATTATTCCTCCAGTTCTCGTGAGACTTTCCTTGCCTTTGGACACCAGCCCTGCATGCAGGGAACTGGGAAGTAGCTCCAGCTGGTGGAAAAGGCTGGCACGCACCCGAACCACCACGGCTACCCCATCCTTCCTCCCAAAAATGGGTCCTCAGTGCATCCATACCAGCTCCCCACACAGAGGTACTGCTGAACTCTGACTTTAATCCCTTAGGTCTAAACCAGACAGCGACTCCACATAAAATAATCGGACTGTGAATCAAAACAGATGACGTGGAAGTAAAAGTAGGGCTGGTGAGTCTTATTAGAAACAGACCTCACGCAACAGCATGCGCTCGTGTAGGGAGGGTGCGCAGTGTCTCACTGCACTGCTCTGCAGCGACCCACACAAATGCTGCTTGGGAACAACTTGGGGAGATTGAATTTAGTCAGATCTATTTTTTTTAAAAAGAGAAATCAGCCTAGCACTGTGAATAGCTGTTCACCAGACAGCCCTGGAGAAGGCTGATTCTTACTGAGAAGAGAACAACAGTGCTGATTTCCACAAGATGAGATGCCTGCACCTAGTCCACTGGATCCAGGTCCCAGTTTGATAATCCCATTAGGGGGTTGAGCACAGGGCAGCAGTGGTACAAGCCACTCCATGCCAGTTACGAAAATATGTCTGGGTTTGGAGCAGAAAAATCTCTTATGAGATCCCCACCAAACTGCTGCAAAAAGATCAAGCGAGTACATGTTTGTAGTGGGAAGGCGGATTTAGACCCCAGTCAACCAGAAGGCTCTTCATACAAAAATTGAGATATTCTAGGGAAGCTGTTCCTCTCTGCATGATGATGGCTGGTACTGGGGATATCACACAAATGGAGACTGAAACAGTGCTAGCTCCTACAGAGCTGACAGAAAACACTAGCTGATGTAATTTAGGTGTCAGATTTGTAAAGGACCTACATGAAAGCTGCTCTGCTTTCTTGGAGGTTTCCTTCTGCCTGGAGTGGCAGAGACACTCAAACTGAAACCCAGGGCTCAACTTCAGAGTTTCACCTGCTTTTGAAACCAAGCCACAATGCGGCCCAGTGGTGCAAAGTGTTTGATGAAGATTGGGTAAATCTCACCATACAAGGAGGAAACAGTAATAAAAGTCACCCTCCAGCTTACACTCTACACCCACCCTAAGAAGCCCCAGCGCTTGTACAGCACCAAGGATGGTCCTCAGTACTCCCCTGTGATGCTGGGAGATCTCATGAGAGGGCGGGGGGAAAATCTCCGTACATCTGTTTTCAAGGCACTCCCAGCTGCTCTCCCCACTGCAGTTACCTGCTCATCTCTCCGTCTTCGTCCCACTGTGGTCCCGATGGTTTTGATGACGCCAGGACGCTGGAGAGCCGTGTGTCCGGCCACTGAAGACAGTGGGGGCAGCGGGTGGCTGTAGGGGTGCGAACGGGAGTAAGGGCTTGACATGGAGGTGATGACGGTGGGCTGGACCATCCACTGCAGGTCTTGGCTGGTTGTGATGGCGTTGATCGTAGGGATAAAAGCACTGCCTGATCCTGGCATATCTACTCGAAATTTCTAGGAGGGAAGGCAGAGGAGAAGAGGGACAGAGAGAAGAGAAGAAACCGTCAATGAAAGCAGAATGCAAATGGTTACTCTGAAACTAGCAAGGCCCCCAGGAGCGGTACCAGCGAGGATCAAAGTAGCACCTGAAGCAAAAACACCAGTACTGGTGCCTCTGCAGCATCATAAGCTGCCCCTGCCTGCCACAGTCCCCTGAGGAAGGCACTGGGCTCAGGCACTTCCCCTCCAGAGCAGCCCTGCCTCACCCAACCCCTTCCTCTTCCCCCACACACCTCCCCAGCATACCCTAACCCAGTCTCCCCTCCCAGGCGCCATCGCCACTGCTACCACCTCCTGCCAGTGCCTACCACTCCTTCCGGCATGGAGCAAAAGGGGAATTAAGGAGTTTCTAGAGAAACGCTTCTCTTCAAGCTAAAGAAAAGGAAGAGAAACTTCAGTTCTAAAATGCCGTTACCAAGCAGAGCAAAGCTGCCTTTCACCAAAGGATTGCCCTGAAATTTGGGCTTGGTCCACGTCGGGTTTGGTATGGCAAGAACAGCAGCTTGCTTCTCCTTTAGTAACTCTGTGCTCACTGAGAAACCCAGCCCTGAGATGGTTACGTGCAAGGATATGTATTTTAATAGCAGCCTATAAAATAGGTCTTAGGATTCAGATCGGACAAGTTCCCTGCAGCTCTCTGCACTGTCTAGACAAAACAAGGCAGCAGTAAAATCAAGGCAGCAGGTAATGATCGCCTCCAAAATACATGTACACCTTCTTTCAGACAGAGGTAAATCCATCTGGATAATATGCTGGCACTAAATTGCAAGGAAAACAATCGCTTGTCCCCGGAGGGGGAAGCAGGGGAGAAAGAATGTTTTTGTCTATGCTGAGCTCCTTCAGGAGGCTTTCAATGGTTAGACTGGAATTAACACACAGACAGGCCTTCCTCCAGCAATCACTGAGCAAGGGACAGGGCTTGCAGGACCCACAGCTGTCACTACCACTGGTTTGTAAGCCTTGAAATGATTCCATGAAAAATGCCATTCTTGGGTCAACAACCTAGCTTCCCAGAGCAGCGAGAGCCCTTGCATCAGCCTGACCTCAGCCCAGGTAAGCGTCCCAGATAAGGGACATCACTTCAACACAGATTTCCTTTTCAGGGTGTGCCTAGTCAAGCACCTTAAGTGCTTTGTTAAACCAAGGCTACTGCAAATAGTATTTCACATGCTGATAGCTACAGCACTTCAGGCCAGCATTAGCGAGCTGCCAACACCTGAAGACCAGGAGATCCAGTCTGAATACTGACAGCTGCCGACTTACACCTCTGAGCAGCTCAAAATCTAGCAATAAAGGATGAGAGAAGGAAGGAGGAGTGAGTCAAGTTAAGCAGGCGGGGAAATGACACGGAGAGGATGACACTGGCATCAAGACCTTGGCAAAACCCCCAACAGCACCTCAGGGAAGGACTCGGAGCTTGAGTCCAACACAGCCTCAGCTCATCCCACATTTCAGAGTCCATGTCACCTCTCCCAATTAGTTACAGAGGCTCGGAGCCACAAACTGTCAACATTGCATCAGAATTTATGGGTGCAAATCCCCTCCTTTGCTCTGCCTGGTGCAGGCTGTGACCGCATGGCACAGAAGAGGATGCGTTGGTGCCTCCATAACCAGAACACAAGAGGGCCTTAACCTCGCAGAAGGGAGGAAGTGTGAGACCAGCTGAACCACCAGCTCAACTCAAGGGATGTGAGCCCTACTTCCAGATCCACAAGTGGCTTCTACCACGACCTTTACCTATCTGTGCCACCCTCCCTTCCATATCCAAAAAGCAGAGAAGAAAAGTCCTGTCTTCTTTGCAGGGACACTAGAAAGCTATGACTGCAAAACATTCAGAGACCACCTGGTGCTGTGCCATAGAGACACCATTTGCATTCCAGAGCTAACCTTTGCCTCCAACACCATGCTAAAAATTCCCAACAAAGGTTGTGAGAGTCAGATCCACCAACAAATCAACCACATAAAATACAAGCATCTGACACAAAAATAAGGCTCCAAGTATTGACTAAGCAAGTACTCCATTTCCAATCACTCCTGTATTCAACCTAAGACCCTTCTGTAACACTAGTGCAGCTCTCCTGGACAGCAAAGGGGAGCTGCTCAGTCCAGCCACATCCCTCTGCAGCTCCACAACGTTTGCTTGCAGACCTGGGGGGAAGAGACCAGTTCCTCTCTGTGCCATGCCCCATCTCTGTCACCAGTTTCCCTTCTAATAATTCAGTATCTTAGAAATAAAAAATCCCCCAAACCTGTATTCTGTACTTTCCAAAGGCAGTATTTTTCCTGGATAACTAATTAAGGGACACACTGCTGTGGCAGGCTGAGTCTTCAGAAGTGTGCTCAGTCTAACACCAGGTTTTACAAGCATTGCTTTCTGACGGATCAGGCTTTCCCCATACGCCTCGCTTTCCCTGCTAGGACGCTGCACCAGATCAGCTCTGCCGTGCCAAAATCTTGCTGGCCCCCCACATTCTGCCCAGTGGCCATCAGCTCTGATCCCTGGGATGCTGCCGGTTGCAGTGGCAGGTCCTGAATTCCCTGCCACCTCCCCCGCACAGCCCCTTTGAGCACCAGCCTCCTCACACAGAAGTGCCAGACCTTTCCCCAAACTGCAGCCCCAGCTTTGCTCTCCTCGTGCCTCCTCCTCTCAGAGAGCTTCAATGCCCCTGCCAGCCTGACAGCATTGCCTGCCCTCACCCACCTCCCCACTTTTCCTCTTTCCAGACCCCTTCCCACCTTCTCCTCTCACAGGACATGCACAGCTCTCCTCTCCTGACCCATGAGCGGTTCCTGGAAGCATCTCTCTGCCAGCTCTCGGTTGTTCCTCTCTACAAGGAATTCAGAGCACTACAGAGAGATGTGGCGATAGGCAGATCGCAGGGCTACACACGCAGCACGCGCTCAGCCACGAACCCACTGCTCTTCTCCTGACCCAAGCAAATGCAGATGAAGGTATCATTAAAAAACCCCAACAACTAAACAGCAAACAGAAAGAGTCCTGTTATTAAGTGTGCCAAGAACTGAGGTCAGTCTCTGCTCTGCCTTAAAAATATGGGGTTGGATGAGAGCCTCCTCAGATCCATAGTCCTGGGAGGCTCCAGCAAGTCCTACCACAGGCAGGGACAGACTACGTTAGCAGCTCACAACTTAGCAGCACAGACAGCACGGGAACATTTCAAGCTTTGGCTTTGTGGTTCCTTTCTCCACCTTAAGGTTTCTATACAGCACCTTGTTGTGTCTTTGCTCCACTCTGGACCTTCACTGACATTTGTAACTAAGTGCTGAACAGCACCAGAAACCAGTCGAGAAACGGCTATAATGGCTGGGGGGAAAAAAAATCAAACCCAACAACAAAGCAACTGGAAAAACACCTAGAGCATCTTCAACATTACTCAGTTATCAAACATAGGGTATATGTGATAGATCTTATAATAAATACCAGCTCCTTGATGGCTCTCCCATGTTGAACATCTCCTTCAAGGAAAACTGGACACAGTGCTATGATATCTTAGGGGAAAGCTGACCACTCTGAAAGAGTACACAAACTCTTCCCATTAAAGTCTATGTTTACCACATGGCAAGTCAGTGATTAGGAAAATAGCATGACATGCAACTTAAAAGAAAAATGTTCCACTGCTGTGCTCTATGGGAAAAAATAATTAAAAAGCATCAAAGTTTTGGCTCAGAGACACAGTTTCCATTTAAACATGTGACTGATGCATCTTTTCTTGCTTTTGGAAAGAAAAAAAAAAAAAACACACAGTAAAGAAAAAATTTCAGCAATGCATATTTTCTGTAGTGATAAAACTGCAGATCTCCATAGACCAGAATCAGCAGAACAACCCGACTGCTAGGGTAAAGGCAACGCTTACATTTGATCCTAATCTACAACATCTGTAAGGATCAAGGGGAAGACAGAGCACAAGGCCTTGAGAAATCTCCCAGATTCTTAAAGAAAACATTTATGTTCTCGCTAAGCCAACGTCCTGCTCAAAGCCCTGTTTCAGATAGTAACCCTAGAAACTGGGCTCTAGTCCCCGTATCAAACGGCATGCACGCGAGCTGCCTGGGGAAGACGCGGAGCCCCAGAAAAAGGGGAAAACCCAGTTATTGCTTGGACTGTGACAGCTCAAATGTGAAGCGGTGACAGAGTTTCATGACCTTCTGCAGCAAGTGCTTGAATCCAGCGCAGCTGTTAAATCACAGGAGGAAAGGGAGAGTGAGGATTTGCAGTTCGCTTCTCAGCCCCCTTCCCCGCTCCCCCACCTTGTCCTGGCATTTACTGTAAGCCAGGGAATAAGCTTTAGCTGAGCTAGAATCCCTGGAAACCCCAGTCCGCAACCCGCAGAGGGCACCAGCGAGATGCGTTTGGAGCAGGCGGGGAGCGGCACAGAGTCATTTCTGGTAAAACTTCTTTAATGTGAGGAATGTCACGGGCTGGTACGGCTGGCAGAGTTTAGGACTGGACTTTTTTTCCTTTTTTTTTTTTTTTTCTTTTAATTATCCTATGACTCCTTGATACGAAGGCTACGCTGTGCTCACACTGCCAGTTCGCTCATACAAGCCACACAAGAAATAATATTGTGAGAAAAAAGGCGGGGGGAAGCCCAACTCTGAAAACGCAAAAAAAGAGTGAGGCTGGGCCAGCTGATGTAAACAAGTTATGAAATAACCCAGGTTTGTATAACTGGCCCGATTGTGTAATGCCTTCCCCAGAAGTGGTGGATTTAGTCGATCTAGGCATATAAGTAATTCCGAGGTATTTTCTTAGGAAAGTGAAAGGAAAAAAACCCCAAACCACAAGACTGGGCTTCAGGTCCGTGAATTCACGCCGCTTCCACAAGAAATATTCCCCGTTCTCGAAGCGCCGCCCGGCAGCGGGGCTTGCGTGGGGAGCGGGGCCGGACAGCGCGGGGAGCGCTCCGGCGAGCTCCAGGAAACTCCCGCTCGGGAAAAGCCAGGGCCAGCCGGAGAGCGGCCAGCGGCTCCCGGCAGAGCGAAGCAGCGGGCGGGGAGAGGGCTGAGCAGAGCGGCACGCCGCCGGCCGCAGGGTCCCAGCGTGGTCCCCTCGCGGTCCCAGCGTGGCAAAGGCAAGGAGAGTGTCAGCAGCTCGGAGACAAAGTTTAGCGGGGGAGAAGCGGGCAGACCACCTCAGGCGCTGGAAAGACCCAGAGCCCACTTCCAGCCATCCCTCCGTGTTCCACGGCGGCTGCAACAGCTCCGTGAATAACTCGGGCGGCACCTCCCAAAGTCCCAGCGAAGCCGCCCAAGTGCTGCGGGCGAGCCCCGGGCACCACCCGGGCAGGCGCGGTGAACGTGGACAGCGAGAAGCTCCCGACGAGAACAAAAGCAGGAAGGAGGAAGAGTTCGGTGCGCCCCTGTATTCGCGTTACCGACCTCGCAGAGGAGTCGCCCGGAGGAGCCCTTTGACTTCCGAGCGAGTCCCGGCCCGCCGCTGTGGCGGGTGCCCCGGCAACAGGCGGGGGCCCGGCACCGACACCCGCCGACCCCGCTCCACCTGGGGCCGGGCCGGCGGAGACTGCCCGCCGGGCGCTCCTCACCGCACGTCCCCGCTCGGGGCAGGCCGTGCCTCTCACAACACCCCCGGCCCGACAGGCGGGGAACTCCGGTCAGCGTCCCTGCGGACGCGTCGCGTCACCCGCTCCGGGACGGGCGGGCAGGGAGGGAAGGAAAGCGGCGGCACCCCGTTAAGGGCGGCGGGACGGAGCGGCGGCTGCGAGCAGCCCCGCGCCCCGGCTCCGCCTGCGCCTCCGCGGTGGAGGCGCCTCTCCGCCGGGCGCCCGCGCCTCCACCGCGGAGGAAGCGCCGGCCGCTCCCCGGGCGTGGCGGTGAACTCCCGTCCCGGGAGCGCTCGGAGCAGCCCCCGGAGGGACCGGGGGAGAGGGGCAGCGCCCGGCCCTACCTGCTGGGCTGCGCCGCTCGAGTAGGTCTCGGGGTGTCCCGGGGAGCCGCTGCTGCCTCTGGAGGAGGTGTCGAAGTTCCCGGGGTAGTCCTGGTACATGGTCCGAGGTCGGGCCGGGGGAGCCGCGTCCCCGCCTTCCCACACCGACACCCGCCGCTCCCTCGCCGTCTCCCCGCCCCCTTCTCCCTCCCGACCTCTTCGGCTCTTGCCTTTCGCCTCCCAACGCTCGCCGCGGAGAGGGGAAAAAAAAAATAAAAACGGCTTTGGAGAGGGAGAGAAAGGTGGGGGGGAAAAAGGTAAAAACAAAAAAAATGTAAAAATAAAGAGATTAAAAAAAAAAAACCACAAAGATGATAAAAGTGGCTCAGTTGGCAGCCGAGCGCCTGCGGGACGGGACGGGACGGCAGGACTCGGCGGCGCGGCGGGAGCGGAGCCGTGCGCGCAGGCGGGCGCTCGCCGATGTCCTCTCTCCGCGCTGCCCGGCGAAACTCGCCCCGCCGGCGGAGCGGCTCCGGCCCCGGGGGCTGCAGGCGGAGCGGTTCTCCTCCGCCCCCCCAACCTCCTCCTCCACCACCACCACACACCGGCCGCCCCTTTTCCCGGCACGGGGTGACTCAGCCGGGTCTTGCGCCCCGCGGCTCGGCGGCGCTGCGAGCGGGAGCTCCGCGCGCCCGCGGTGACTCAGAGCAATGGCATCGCCCCGGCCGCGCTCGCTTATTATCCGCCCGCCGCCGCCGCCGCACCATGTGCACTCGCACACGTCAAACCCGCGGCGCACCGGCCCCACCTTGCCAGCGCGGAGCCTCCCACCTGCCGCCGCGGCGGGGGGAGGCGGGCCGGCCGCGGG